>WAAB01000559.1:56804-86181 GCA_013389865.1 Piaya cayana
CCCCCTCATCCTGTCACTACAAGCCTTTGTAAATAGTCCCTTCCCCAGCATCCTTGTAGCCCCCTCCAGGTACTGGAAGGTGACTTTATAAGTCTCCTCAGAGCCTTCCTCTTCTCCAGGTTGAACAAGGCCAACTCTCTTAGTCTGTACTTGTATGGGAGGTGCTCCAGCCCTCTAATCATCTTTGTAGCCCTCCTCTGGACCCCTTCCAACAGTCTGATACCCTTCTTCTGTTGAGGATTCCAGAACTGGACACAGCACTCCAGCTGGATCTCACAAGAGAGGAACAGAAGGGCAGAATCACTTCCCTCAACCTGCTGGTCATGCTTCCTCTGATGCAGCATAGGATACAGTTGGCTTTCTGGGCTGCAAGCACACATTGCCAGCTCATGTCAAGCTTCTCATCAATGAGTACCCCCAAATCCTTCTCCACAGGACTGCTCTCAATCACATCATCCCCCATTCTGTACTGAAACCAGGGATTGCCACGACCCAGGCGTAGGACCTTGCACTTGGCCTTGTTGAACTCCGTGAGGTTCTCACAGGCCCACTTCTCCAGCCTGTCCAGGTCCCTCTGGATGACATCCCATCCTTCCAATGTGGCAACTACACCACTCATCTTGGTGTCATCTGCAAAATTGCTGAGGGTGCAATCAATCTCACTGTCTATATCATTGATGAAGATATTAAACAGCATTGGTCCCAGTATGGACCCCTGACAGACACCACTTGCCATGGATCTCCATCTGGACATAGAGCCATTGGCCACTACTCTCTGAATGCAATCATCTGACCAGTTTCTTATCCACCGAACAGCCCACCCATCAAGTCTGTATCTCTCCAATTTAGAATGGGGACCATGTGAAAGGCTTTACAGAAGTCCAGATAGATGACATCCATTGGTTTTTCCATGTCCACTGCTACAGTTATCCCATCATAGAAAGCCACCAAGCTGGCCATACAGGATTTACCCTTGGTGAAACCGTCCTGGCTGTCATTTATCACCTCACTGACCTTCATGTGCTTTAACATAGCTTCTAGGAGGATTTGTTCCATGATCTTCCCTGGCACAGAGGTGAGGCTGACAGGTTGGCAGTGTGTTTTCATATCTCCCTTTCCTCTTCAACACTGCCTGCTGAAGCCAAAATGTTTGCTAATCATACTTAAATACAGCTCTACCATTCTTTCTAAAAAAACCTGGAAAGGCTGCCATTTTCATTCCTATTCTTTCCTTGTCCCCACAAAAATCACAAATATCAATACTCTATGGCTTTTTTTCCCAAATTCTAAGAGTTAAGATGCATCTGTAATTCTAAAATGCACAGAATAAGTTTATCGAGTAGAATTTAAAATATATGAAAGGATTAGTGTGATAAGCATTGGAAGACTACATACGGCTCCAGCCACCCGTGATAAAGCCAGGTGAACTGCAATTAGAATAGGTACAAATGAGGACAACAGAATCTCATAAAAGTACCAAGTGTTTTCCTTATAAAGGCTAGAAGAACTTGAATTTCTTTAACACAAAGAGCACATATTTAGAAGGAATATGATTGTCATCTAATTATGAGAGGGAGAGGGGAGATGGATAAACAAGCCTTGAGAAGAAGAGGCTGAGGGGAGACCTTATTGCTCTCTACCACTACCTGAAAGGAGATTGTAGAAAAGAGGGAGCTGGCCTCTTCTCCCAAGTGACAGAGGACAGGACAAGAGGGAATGGCCTCAAGCTGAGCCAGGGGAGGTTCAGGTTGGACATCAGAAAAAAATATTTCACGTACAGGGTCACTTGGCACTGGCACAGGTTGCCCAGGGAGGTGGTTGAGTCACCATCCCTGGAGGTATTTAAGACAGGTGGATGGATGAGGTGCTCAAGGACATGGTTTAGTGGCAGATAGGACTCAATGATCCTGGAGGTCTTTTCCAACCTGGTGATTCTGTGATTCTGAGTTGTGCAAACACTGTTCTTTTGCAAAAGCATGAATATAAACTGACCTTAAATACATTTAATTTGAGGAGTGGGAAGTTCTGCTACAGATTACAACAAAAGCCCTACCTTCTTAAACAAGATTCAGTGGAATTAGGAAGGTTACTGTACCATATAGTTATGCAATACAAAGATACTAACTCCTGAAATAGAATACATATAACATTGAGTCTAGAGAGTCTTCTTGCATACAAAAGCTTCTAATGAAAAGCTTTGTATAAGGTAAATTTTTATCTTAACATGTTAATACTTCCCACTACCTTTGGAAACCCCCTTTATCTTGTTCATAGCTGTATTCTGAAAGGTTTTTCCTTTTTCAAATTCTTCCTCAATAAACTCTGTGAAGCCATTACTTATTTCCTACAGGCATTTAATGCTTTTGTTGACCTTTTGACATCCATTTACCCATTAGGTCTGGGCTTAAGCTTTTCCTTTTCCTGTAGGACTTCAAAGCTATAAACCACAGACAGATAGATGCTCTTGACATATATGCACTTACAGGGTTCAGCTCTTCAGTTACAGAAACTCTGAGGTAACGGCTTTTTCTAAAGCAGAGAATACTTCAACAACACAGTTACAGAAAGCACACTCTTACACATTGGCATAGCTATTACAAACAAAATAATCTATCAGGTTAAGTCAAAACTTCCAATTCTGAATGGAGGAACCCTTGTAAATTTTATAGAGCTTTCCAACTCTGCAATTCGTAATGCAAACGTAGGCATATTTTGAGTTGGGGATGAGGGAAGGGAGCACAGAAACCTTATTTTACGGCACTTCCCAAATACTTTATCCCACACATTTCTTCTCTTACACAGAGAAACCTCCTTTCTGCACCACCATGCCACTGTGTTCAACAACTAAACTTCCACACAGTATAAACAAATGTGTTCAAACTAGCACAGGACTACTTACAAAATAAATTAATAGCTTTTTAAATTAAGTTTTCACAACAGAAGTAGAAACATCTCATTCTTCAGACTAAAGCTCATGAAGTTTAACTTCAAAATTCTTGTGATCAGGCAAGGCAACTGGACCACAAGAAGTTTGCCTTACTTGGATAAGGAATCTTTTAAATCTAACTCAACATTTTAAAAGTGACTTCTGTC
Source organism: Piaya cayana (assembly GCA_013389865.1). Taxonomy (NCBI): domain Eukaryota; kingdom Metazoa; phylum Chordata; class Aves; order Cuculiformes; family Coccyzidae; genus Piaya; species Piaya cayana. Next base: position 59,898 of record WAAB01000559.1, read on the forward strand.
CAGATTTGCATGTAATCATTTAACAAAGTTTAAATGTGTACTTACGTGTGAATAGTGACAGAAGAGACACAGTTTAAAATACACCATAAAACAGATACAGTTTTAGATGAGAGAGATGCCCATTAGTGACAGACATTTATTTTGGAATTAAAGCATATCAGCATACAGTGAACAGAGAATAAAACAAACTTTCAAGCTGCTTAAGGAAATAAATAGAAATACCTTACTGTCAAGCTTTAGCATGACTCTTCCAAGCCCTCTGATCGGCCATGGAGCAAGAGCTTCCTGACGTTCCTTCACAAAATTTTCAACAAATTGCCACCAACTTTTGCACCGGTTTGCCATGAAGGTCAGAACTCCAAAATGAACCACAAGTTTTTTAAGCGCCCAAACTGTAACCACAAGAAGGAAATAAAGTATTAGAGTTTCCAGATTATGCACCTGTTATGTTTTGAAAGACATATGAAAAAAAGATTATTGAGTTTTACTTCCCATTCAAAACCACTTTCAGAATTTTCAAGTGGTTTTAGTAATAGTCTCCTCAGCTGCCTTACAGGCATGCTTATCCGTATGGCATTTAAAGGGCAGCAGAAAAAAGCTGCCTGCACACTGCCCAATTATGCAGCTGGAAGACTTGAGCAAGGCCTAGGGTCCAAGAGGTGCTATTCCATTATTTCAGTATAGAGCATTTAACATATCTTCACACAATACGCCAGACGACTTCACATGAAATACCACATTCAGACCTTAACAGTGTATTACACATAAAAGAAAATTTTCAGCCTCAGTTCTAAAGTTTTAGGCTTTCCATATTGTTAGAGCTGCCTCTTGCCTTTACGAACTGTGCAATTTCACAGTAAAAAAAAACCAAAACAGTTCATTCAAACCTTCAGTTGAAGCACAACTACTGATGAATCTTGCCTTTAAACATAAAAACCAAAACGTTGAGATCAGCTTTTTATCTGGGCTTGAAAATGGTTACACAAAGCTTCAGAAAAATCCATACTGCTCCCCAAAACCAGACAACAAAAGATATATTTACATCTTTTACCCCCATAAAAAGCATTTTGCCACCACCAGCAGCTTTTTTTTTCAACTTATACCCTAACTTATACCCACTGTAAAATAAAAAGCTTCTTAAAAACACTAAAAATGTCTGGCACTACAGCTACAGAAATTAAAGCTCATGCCTCTTTACTTGCCATGAAATAAAGCCCAGAGACTTTTGTGTGAGGCTTATGGATGCATTTGTGCAATGGGTCTGCTCTCCCTCACTTACTGAGCGCACGCGCAAAACTTGCGAATCATCACAAGCAGGAATTTAAAAATCAGAAAAGCACAATGCATGTGAATTTTTCCTTTGAAGTTACCAGACTTAATAGTCATGAAATATTTGCCATATTCTTATTTTCATGGAAAAGAAGGAAAGTGAGCCATCTTCCAAAGCTATTTAACATACGAAGTTAATATATTCACATTTTAAACAAAGATTTGTATTACAGCTCATTTTCTGGAGTATTGATGTAAGCATACCAGTCACAAAAGCATCATTACAAGATACATCAACTTACAGAATCAGTTATTATATGCAGCAGTGACAGAGCATGAAGTTTCACAACCTAGTTCTGCCATGAACTACTGACACACAAACCTCTAAAGAAAACTGGACTACATTCTCAAATACTGAAAAATATGGTTCTAAAAGAAAACAAAGTGAAACTATTAGCAACAGAATGTCACGACTGTCCTAATGTCTCCCTATTTTTTTAAAAACCAGAATTTAGTAACAGTAATTATCACCTGCAGATCAAAAATTAGTCAGTGTTAAAAATTCTACTGACACAGTAAACTGACCTTCCGTAGAAACACTAGCAGCACTCCTACAATTATATTGTATTTGTAGCAACATTTGATTTTATTATGAAAGATTATTTACCAAACTAGACTCATTACTCACTGTCATACATCAACACCACAATAATTGATTCAGACTCAAAAATTCGCATCATGCTTCTACCTGGAGATGTGTACTAATGACTTACATAGGCAAAAAGGTTAACTTTTTTTATCCGTAGGGCATTTATCACAACTCCACAAGAAACTATTAAGCCACATCTGTTACAGTCACTTGTTCATTTCGAGCTCATTCAACACGTTGGCACTTGGTTTACTTACCCTCTGGCACCCCCATGCGGCAAACATTGCATTTATGCTCTTGAAGAAAGAGAATTACTCTGATAATCTTTCTACTAAAAATCACATGGCAAACATACAGAAAAAGGAAAAAATAGTAAGTGCCATGCACCAAACTCACAGGATGAAGTTTCGTGTGATGAAAAGTAACTCATGGTAAATATACAAACTGCTGTGCAGCAAAACAGGGCAAGTTTTCATTTTACAAGGTAAACAACAAACCTGAAGAGGCTTTGTAATCTTTTGCTACCATTTAAAACTGTTAAAAAAAAAAATCTTCTAAAATGGCAGAGCGTGTACTTATTGCAAAGGCGATGCCAGGAGGTGCCACAGTCAATCACACAGCTGTAGTTATAATAGGTTAAAAAGACCTAAGAGAGAAAAAGCTAAAGGAAGGCTCTTATTAGCAAGATGTCAACAAAACAAGAGAAGGGCTGCATAGTAAGAAATTCTAAGTATCTCCAGGAAGCAGAGAATGACCTGAAAACAAAAACAGAACTAAAAAAAGGATGCAACATAACTAGCAAGGAAGTAAATGGAAGACCATAAAGAGACAATAAGACTCACAAGCTCACATCACAGAATAAAGCACTAGAAATGTTCCACAACCTGGTTTATTGCAGTGTTCAAATTCAAAAGGTTTTTTTTCTTGTTTTTTCATTTTATGGTATAATTACGGTATAATTTTTCTACCATCTACAGTCTACATTAATCAACTTTTTAAAAGAGCGTATCATTTCACTCAAACATAAAGGCATTCAAGGAGAACACTTAATGGTATCAAGATACTTCTAATAATCTAAATGCTACTTTATGTAGAATCACAGAATCATAGGCTGGTTTGATTTGGAAAGGACCTTACAGATCATCTAGTTCCAATCCCTCTGCCGTGGACAAGGACACCTCCCACTAGATCAGGCTGCTCAGGGCCCCATCCAACCTGGCCTTAAACACCTCCAGGGATGGGGCATCCACAACTTACCTGGGCAACCTGTTCCAGTGCCTCACCACCCTCATGGTGAAGAAATTCCTCCTTGCATCTCGTCTAAATCTGCCCCTCTCCAACTTACACCCATTGCCCCTCATCCTGTCACTATAAGCCTTTGTAAACAGTCCCTCCCCAGCATTTTTGTTGGCCCCATTCAGGTATTGGAAGGTCGCTACAGGGTCTTCTCTGAGCCTTCTCTTCTCCAGGCTGAACAAGCCCAACTCTTTCAGCCTGTCCTCATAGGAAAGGTACTCCAGCCCTCTAATCTTTGTAGGTCTCCCCTGGACCCATTCCAGAGCAGCTCCATATCCTTCTTATGTTGAGCATTTCAGAACTGGACACAGTACTCCAAGTGAGGTCTCACAAGAGAGGAAGTTCTGTCTATAATTTCTGTCTACCAACATAACAAACTCTGGTGAAATTAGTAACACCTTTCCATTTAAAGTGTTTGGGGTGGCTTAAAATGTTTTAAACATAGTAGAAGCACTCTCCTTAAGGTCTCAGAAGCACCTGACGTTGCTAGTCTCCTTATACTTGAAAAGGTGTAAAGAAAGTTGCTTTTTAAATCTTCCTAAATGTTTTTAATATCAACTCTCAACAATCCATCATTCACCTTCTGACAATGTGATCCACTGTTCTAAAGCTGGCTCTGTTGATCATTATACTGCCTTTTCATATTATTTTTGTGGTGATCCACTCATATTCCATGATATGCCAAGAAAAAGCATTTAATAGCCCAGTGTCACTGCTAAGGCAACAGATCACAAATGTGCTCAAAATTAATTTCTATTTTGGCATGAGTTTATTGTTTGAGTAGCTATTACATACCTAGTGACTTGCAATAGGAGTATTCATCCATTTCAGTTATTCATGTGTACTTTAATATAGATTTGTCCATCTCAGACTTAAAACCAGTCATTATTACCTGTTCAACTGCAAAACTATTGCATCAATTTTTCCTCCCACCCAACTAGGTATTTATATACAGTGGTTTGGTCACTCCTCCACTTTACACTTAAATAAATGAAGCCATAGAAGCCCTGCTTCTCTTACTTTCCAATTCATTTATAATCTTTGTGATGCATTTACGATCTAAATCTAACCTGCCATCACCATTTCCCATGATGCCCAGACACTAGAAGTGGGCAGTTTCTTCCATAGCAACAACACTGAGATGAAAAAAATCAACTCTCCCTCTCCTCTTGCCATATATTCAGGCAGTTACATGCTTATCAACCACATGTTGCTACAGTGTCACCACCAAACATGCAGCTGTTCCTTTCACTGTGCTCTCAGAATTTGGTGCCCCTCAAACCTACAAGCATGGTCCCACAGTCATGATTTCCAGATGCACAGTTGGATAGTTTAAAATGGTTTTGTGTACTAGGTGTAAATTGCTGGTTAGTCGCCTGGGGGGCCTCCACAGGGAGACCAGAAGCAGCCTTGTGCCAGACAGTCAGCTCCAGCTGGCTCCACAACAGACAAGAGCTGAGCCCACCAGGCACAGGCATGGTGCCTCTGGGAAAATATATGTAAAGGGCAGAAAACACTAAGAAGGGAGAAGTAAAGAGAAGTGAACAAAGTGGAAGCAGAAACAGAGGGAACACAAAGGTCAGGGGAGTAGAAGTGCTCCGTGGTTGACCACATATATCATTCAGAGGCATCACGGCCAATGGTGGACCCACGTCGGAGCGGTACATTTCTTGACGGGACTCTTGCCTAGAGATGAGAACATGACTGAGCTGGTACCTCCCCAAAAGGACTGAAGCTCATGGAAGAAACCACATCCAGGATGAACACATCTGGGAAGAACCCAGGAAGAAAGTAGCTGGCTCTGTGGGTACTTGGCCACTAGCTGGGGCCAACCCACCAGACTTAGTAAAAGGGAAAATAGCTACATTTAAGTGTTAAATATATTTTAACAAACTGAAAAGCAATGTTTTAGATAAAATCTAGCAAATTAGGAAGATCACTCTTTTTACAGTAGAGGTATGGGAGGAAATGTCTTCAGATCCATAGTAGCTGATGTGTATTTCCAGAGTTCCCATCTTCCCTACTGACCCTGCAAGACAGTACTGGAAAAAGTGGCATTCAGTTTTAAAATAACACCTTCTGATAACTATCATAACTACTCCTTACTCAATATAGAGGAGAACAGATGCATGTAGATGTGAAGCAACAAAACTAATTAATCTCAGAGCTAGTGTAAGAATCAAATTTATCTTGCAGCTTGACCACAGTACCTAGCAACTCATTTTTAATGGAATTTAAAAGTTAGCATGAGCTATACTTCAGTACTGAGTAACAGTTAAAATGTTCTTTATCCATATGTGCAAAACCATGAAAGACAAGACATCGAAAGGAAGAACAAAGTACTCTAAATCAAAGGTATTCTTACAATGAAAGGTACGGCACTAAATTATTCCAGGTAACTACAGTAAGTCAACAGATAAAGCAATTTTACACAGTTGTCCACTACGTGGTAACAGTATATCAATCTTTGTATTTGAAGCTACAATCCATCACATCTGAATTCATCACGTCTGGATGTTCTTATAAAAAAAAAAATCTTGAAAAAGCTGTAAATTAAAACTCATACAAGCCTCCATGTCTTTCCTTCTCTTTTTTTTTAACACAAAGCCTAAAGCTATCCAAAGTCATCACTTCACATATATTTCTAATAATTGGGTTATTACCTGCAAAAGGCACCGGCAGTAGCTGCACAATCCAGAAATTGAGCCAGATCTGAACAATGACAATGGCCCACACAAGCGTAACAAAGTAAATGTCACTGGTTTTCTTTTTTCTAAGAAGAGCTCCAATCTCAGGTCTTTGTCTGCTTCCAGAAGGGGATGAAGAGGAGGATAAAGGTGAAGAGGCATGTGGAGGCTGATCACCTGCTGCTCCTAAAACAAACAAATGCAAACAAAGAAGTGGAAATGATTACATTAGTGTTCACCACAGAACAGAATATGCTCCCTAGTCCCAAAATAATCTCTCTTTTGGTTGTTGGGGGGTCGGGGTGTGTGGTTTGCTGGGTCTTTTTGTTGTTTTGTTGGGGGCAGTGGATTTGTTTGCTTGTTTGTTTGTGATTTCTCTATAACATAGAGACAGATGCGGCACTCCTGAATTTTGAAAAGCTATAATAGGGCTCTGTAAACTCCTTCACGTCAAGCAACATGATCTAGCAGTGCTGGGAGAACAGAAGAAAAAAATGTTACAGCCTCTAAGAGGTCTCCTGTGACTTCAGGTAAATTATTAAATAACCAGAAAATCCTAAAAAAACCCACAAAATGTAATTAAGTTCTAAAAGAATTCCAATGTCTTAGAAGAAATACTCAAAAAGAAATCTTAAATTTGCTCAAAGGACATTTAACAAAATTTAAAAATACACAATATATTGAAGAGGAAGCTTGCATCTCAAAATTTTTTACTATGCTTTCTCTTTTCCTGAATACTTACATTACAAACACGGCACTCACAAACTGATCCTTAATTACTTGCTTGAATAACACATTTTAGTAACAACAGCAAGCATAAATTATTGGGTAGCAAATCATTGTCATTATCTCACTTCTAAGTTAGTAAACATGAAAATCAATTAAAAAATGTGAACTGAAATGTTACACGCACTTACATAGAAATATCAAACAGTCATTTCAGACAAAAATATCATGTCCAAATTAAAATTCTTGTATAGAGAACATAGTAATTTATATATTTACTAAACTTCTTAGATGGTAAATCTGCCTAGTATTAGACTAGTATAGGTGACACCAAAAATATCTTCAGTAGCTGTATGCAGAATCTCTTCCTGAGGACAGCAGTACTGACTTTTACTGAGGTGCCACGTTGGCGGCAAAATGCACCTGCTTCCCACACACCATCACCTGAGAAAAGTTTGCAGCCATGGTTTAAGAATGCACACACAAGAAACCCTCAAAAATCACTCTACGTTAAAGAATAAAAGGTAGTCTGTTACATTGGTACATACTGCAGCAGGTAAGCAATGAACACAGCTCTTTCACTGAACTTGAATCACATGAACTTGATAGACCTTGCAAACAAGCATTTTACTCCCACAAAGAAAAATTGCTGCAAAACTGCATTACAATATGCTACACGCATACCAGTCAAAGAACTTGGCTTCCACACGCATAGTTTTAGTGGCAATGTGCCACTAAAGCCATTCTTAGCCTAAAGCACGACAGCTAGAATGTACAAAAAGATAAGACAGATCTGCCGTATCTGTACAGTAGCAGTAAGAGACAAATCCCACAATCTTGATGAACACACTTCTTGTGTTGGGAGAAATCTGCACTGGTGTTTTACAAGCAATAAGAAGTATTTTTAGACCTTGCAAACGCTTCCCCACCACACTAATACAACAAGGTAAAGCTATTGATTCTCCCTGTTGATAGACACTGGGGCAATGACAAAAACATCAGCTGGTTGCTGGTAACGCATTTGGTGGATCTTCAGAGTATTCCCAAAGGAATGTATGTAACCTGAAAGATGGAACACTGCAAATGGCTAAACACAGCAGAAGCTTCAGGTGGAGCGCTTCTTGGCAAATCAGTTAATGTCTCAAAGGGATGAAGCCAGTCCTGTTGTACAAACTACACCTTGGAGAAAAGGACACAAGCTAATTTCTCATAAGAGGAGAGAAAGCTGCTGGTAAACAGAAAAGGCAAAGTATTTTCATCACAAGAAATAGAGGGTTTATCATTCCCCTGTACTTCTCGGTCTATTTTTAACAAAGCAGGAGAGTACTAATAAAAACAAATGAATCCAGCTTATGCACTAAAGAAAGACAAATTTGGAAGCAGTATATCCATAATCAAAAATTCTCCCCTATAAATTCAACTTTCTCAACACTTTTCACTTTTTTTGCTCCAAAATCAATATAATAAACATAAAAAGTAACACAACAACAAGCTGAAACTCAAATATTTATCAAAGGAAGTGCTAAAAGCCAAAATGAAAAAAAACCCAAAGTAATTTCATAAGCTGAAGACTACTGGTAATGGGAACTACCTACTTTACTGGTAATGGAAAATTCGATCAACATACTTTTGCAATGAAGAAAATCTTAATTAAATAACAGCAAAAGTAATATTAAGAATAGTAAAAATTACGCTGCTTCATTCTCTTACAGTCTCCCTATTAACTTCAGCAGACTGCACACAGAACACAAAACACAGAACTGGCAAGGAAAAAACCACAGAACTGGCACGGAAAAAAAAGATGATTTTTTTTACCGGAAGACTAAAAACTCCGAGGGGATGCCAAAACAAGAAAGCTCTTTCAGAAAGCAGTTCCACTGCACTTCACTGGGTCACTGGCAGTGCCAATTTAGTTTGACTTATTCTCCCCATGACAAATATGCAGCATCAGAACTGCCATTCAGATGACTATCGTAAGTCACTTCACAAAGCTGATTCACCTAAAAAAAATGCCACCAAACTTCGCAAATTAAAAAAGCCACATTTTGTTGGTCAGATGCGGTCTGCAAACCAAGGCATGAGTGCATTGTCAACACAAACAGGGAAAAATGAATATAGGACAACTGATCTGGAGTAACCTCAGGTTCTGTAAAACCCCATTCAGTGTGCTTCATGATATTTTTAGAGATGAAATCTGAAAAACATGTTCCTATCTTTTAACTAATGAAACTATGACTATTCTGGCAAAATCAGAACGCATGGTATTTATTTACATATAATAAAAACAACAAAATAAGTAAATTTCCAGGCTGTCTTAATACATGTTCTTTTCTTTATACAATATGTTCACTGTCAAGTCAACTTCTTGTAGTTTTGAATTACTCTCCTTCATTAAATAAAAGGAACAACAGCATAAACAACACCACAAGTGTCTGTACCTCTATAGAGCAGAACTTCGGAACAAAATCTTCGGTTAGATGAAACTAGTTTTTATTATGATTAATGAAAAAGTCTTGCAGAACACCAGGATGAAGGTACCCTTTCATGAATAACCACATCTCTCAACAATTTAAAGTGAATAAGATTATTTTTTTTAAGAAAACAAAGAAGTGGGGGGAGTGAAGGGAGGATAAGAGGCACAACTACATGTAAGGACTTCAGTTTCTATCATATTCAAAGCCAACAAGAAAACAGAATCAGCCAACAAAATTCTGCAGCAGTACCTGCTTCTTAAGTTGCAGACTTCTCAATTGGTGTATACTCTGCAAATTCTTGAGACACCAGGAAGGACAAGTTAGAACATCCTGCACAAGTGTAATTAAACTGCTCATCCCAACACTAAATACCAGTACTCAATAATAAAATAAGATATGTTCAGAAAAACCTATAAAATCAACACAGCTTGTTTCCCCTCCTCTTTTGTTCCATGAACAAATTTAAGCAGGAGACAGTAAAACCATGAAGCACTGATTGTTCTAAAATTGATTTAATACAGTATAAGCCTTCTTATTGCTACTGACAATTAATCAACCTTGACAACCACTGACATATATGGAACAGATTAGGAAGATCTCCTGGAGGCTGCTATCCACCTGGCAGATGATATGAAATCTTTTAAGATCTTATGCTTCTCATATAATAGTTATGTGTTGTGAATTACAAGTTCCAAAAGAAGGTAACAAACCATCAAAAAATCACTTCAGAGGAAAACCAAGACAGATGCAGTTTCTCAACCCTGCAGGTATAACTTTTTGCTGTACAAGAATAATGTTTCATCACCATAGACACAGAAGATCCAAACTAATGATGACCAAAAAGATGGAACAGACTGTTGAAAAATGATTTGAACTATTGTTAGGATTAAACAGGAAACTCCATATTTGTTCTTTTCCTGCTGTGAAAAAGCACAACAGAATTTGGTTAACTGTCTCAAGAAAATAACTCAAAAAACATTCACTATAAAACCACAGTAGTTTTACTTTGGCCAGAAGACATTACAACTTGAAAACAGAAAAATAATGTCTTAAGAGTGAAAAATTAAAACTAGTGTGCAAATTAAAATTAAAAAAGCAACAAACAAGAACATAATCGCATACATAGCACATTTAGAGGCAACTTAAAAAACAAACCAACCAACCTAATCTCCAAAATTAAGAATTAGAGACAGCAATATAAAAGATCTGTCACCATGATGTTCCACTCTCACATTTCAGGACATAGGTCCATAGAGTTCTATATTTATTTTCATGGTAAACACACAAAATGTAGAAACAAAGATAAGGAAAGAATAAGTTGTCTAAAGCTGCTATTCTCATATTTTAAAATTAAGCATGCTTTCAAGTACAGCTTACAGTTTAAAATCAGGAGGCGTGTTTACATTTCATTGAAAGATTTTTTGTTCTATACCATTCCACCTGGTGGCTGAAGTAACTTTAGTTTCCCAATTGGCAGTATTCAAATACAAGGTTTTAAAGCCACATGCTCATAGCATTCTCTCCTGTACAATCACTATATTTCCTTGTCTTTAGCGTGATTTACACATTACAGACAATATTAAGAACATACTGTCTTGAAGTAGACAACTCTTAGACACGGCTAATTTCGAATAAGTTTTGGAAGTTCGCATTCTGTTAAGTTGAATGACCCATTTAGTTTTTCACAGTAAATGGATGAAACCTTTCAGTTCCCAGAGATCTTCATAACAGTTTTTTTTCTAGTAATACATTCTATGAAAGGCCTACCTGGAAAAATTAATGTGAAATTCAAAGCCAGTGACAGACATCTAAACACCTTCTTTGCAAGCCTTTCAAAAGCCACTTCCTACAGATTTCTAGTTGTGTTATTGCCAATGAAAGCATGCTACAATGTCAAATAACTCACTACAGGAAAGACTTTGAGCATGTCATAGTTAATAAAGAACAAAGGGGGTTCTTTTTACACTGATGTACACAATAAATATTCCAGTCTGCCTGTACATGGTCCAGAAATAATAGTTACATCTCGTAAATGCCAACAAATCAAAAGGTGGCTATGGAAAATTCAAAAAATAATAAAGAAAAGGAAAAAAAACCCCACACTCTCATTCTAAAAAAAAATTTTAAAATAAAATTTCTTCCAGTCAGGCCTTCTAAATGCACAGCCAGCCATGTAAATGCTATCATTTGAAAGACAGCTTTTATATTATTGTTATCTTCACATTTTTTAAAACAAAAACCTGTTTTATAGTGTAAGTATAAATGTATTATTTTGGACAGGCTCGAGAGGAGAGTGACTATTTTTGAAATTTGTTCTAAATTCCCTTCAATTTCATGCCTTTAGAGCAAATTCAAATGTTTTCTTACAGAGTATTCAGTCACCTGAGGGTTGTGATGGATGTTCACTATTGGACTCCTCTTCTGTCATCGAAATTGCCATGGCAATAGTTGAAGCAGCAATGGAGAACATCTGACCAGGAAGCTCTGCCCCTGTAAAATATATATGTGTATGTAAATAAAGAAAAGTTTGAATTTTAAAATGTTCTTTTTGTTGTTCAATGTCCACCAAGGCTGTCAAGCAACAGAAATTAAGTGTTTCCCAAAATAATCATACAGCCAGTACTAGAAAAGAACACTTGACATTTGCTTTTATGCAAAATCTACTCTCGAACAGGCAAAATCTATTTTTCTCAAAGTCTAAACACAAATCATAGTTTTAAGAAACTGGTATTCTAAAAATGAAAGATTGGATATAAGAAATTTGCTGGATAGAGTTGTCTCAGTTTCTCAGTACTACGGGAGCTACTAAACATATACTGCTCGTTTCTTTCAAAATTACCCTCTGATTTCAAATTTCCTGCACTTCCCTTCTGCTTGAAACTACAGACAGGATTTTGTAAATTTAAGCAATCATGCTTGTTAATAAGAGTCCCTGCTTTGTTACAGAAAAGAAACATTGCAATGATTTTCTGCGATGAATCAAAGATTCCCCTCAACATCTGTAAATTACTTTGAAGCAAACATACTGTACTCTTACAATAAATTCTTGCAATCCATATGATACCAGTAGTACCATCAGGATACTTTCATTTAATTTTGCAGAACTTTTACCTCCAACAACAAAAGAAATAGTAGCTCATTCCTTACCAGAAGACTCCTTTCCATTGTGTTGTTCGTGCAACATGCCTACAGTCATCAGAACAACTATAACTAGAAACACAGGAATTCTCCAGGAACCTGCCACAGAAGCTGAAAGATACAGGGGGGTTTTGTACATGAAAAACTATGCCATTAATATACTCTACATTTAGCAAAAGCAAAAGAGGCACCACATCATAGAATAACCAGGTTGGAAGAGACCCACTGGATCATCAAGTCCAACCATTCCTATCAAACACTAAACCATGTCCCTCAGCACCTTGTCCACCCATCCCTTAAACACCTCCAAGGAAGGTGACTCAAACCCCTCCCTGGGCAGCCTGTTCCAGTGCCCAATGACCCCTTCTGTGAAATTTTTTTCCTAATGTCCAGCCTAAATCTCCCCTGACAGACCTTGAGGCCATTTCCTCTTGTCCTGTCCCCAGTCACTTGGGAGAAGAGGCCATCACCCTCCTCTCTACCAAGAACAATCTCTGCAGACACTAGGAAGTGCCATAAAGCAAACAAGTCTTCTACATTCACAGAAAGAAAGAATAGAAAGAACAGGTGAATGAGTTTCTCACTGAAATAAACCAAGTTGTTAATGTTCCTAACTTCAGTGACTTTAAACTAAGCTGATACAGAGAACAACTTTAAAAACAACATGCTAAATTATATGAATATACAGACAAAATAAAAGCATATCAGATATCAAAGGCAAATCACATTCACCCCAAAAGATCTGTATTTATTTCAGATCTCCAGAGAGTGGCATCAAGAAATGGCTCCTTGGGTTCTGGCTTTTCAGCTAGTGCTTCCAGCAAATGCAAGATTGCCAAAATGTAAGCAAATGTAAAGCCATTATGTGTAGCTCAAAACCTCAGCAAAGTGTTCTCAAGTAGCCAAAACAATACCCAAAACCTGCTTATTCTTTCTTACTAGCAAAGTAAATTATTAAGTTCACTGTGAAACCTTCCATCATGAGTCTTCTATTATTTGCATGACACTTCCACCAAAAACACGCATAATATCATCTATTAATTTGATATATTAAACACTCAAAATAAATCTAATAGAATAGATTACTATAATTTTATAGAAAACAGAAAAAAAACTGCATCTCAGCTAATACTCCATCATAAGGATTCAGTGGATGAGTAAGTGAACAGCTTTGTTCGTAAGACAACGGAATCCCAGTGGACACACTAGAACAATAACTTCTTGTTACTCACCTAGGTGAAAGAGTAGCATAATCCAGACAGGGACGGAGATTGCTTTCAAGTAACGTTCAGTGCTCACATTCCACTTGAATGAAACCACCAGCAGGTAACCGACTACCAAGGTCCATATCTTTAAGAAAAAAATACATACAGATATGTACATAGATGTAAGTACAACGGAGCTGTATTTTGATGTGTGTGTACACACACATGCATGCACCCCTAACTGCCATACTGAGAGAACTGAAGGCAGGTTCTAATTCTTTAAGAACCCTACATTTTAGAACTGTCAATGATAGGAGGTTTACCTCCATGTAAGAGAAATGTAAAGTCTGTGCAAAGTGAGGGCAGGTCAGACATGTCTTCAGTGTGGTTCTCATGTGAGGGGGTTATGCACGCTCTGCTATATACAAACCCTGAAGGACGATAAGCTGAAGACACTTGAGACCAAGCAATTACTCTGGAACTACTACTGAAAAGTGAGAATCTAAATGAAACAGGGCCACTAGAAGCACCAGTGGGGCCACAGAGAGACAACCAACAAAGCGCTGAAAGTTCCGGCACAGAGCAGCTTGCCAGCTCCTGTATTCCAGTCCAACAAGACAAAGTGGGTTTTAAGCCAAAAATAGTCATTAGGAAGCAAAAAAAAAACCCTGCTGTTCCTTGGCAGTGTTGGTCCAGGAAACAGTCATGCCTTTAAAAGCCTCGTGACAGGTAATTTTACCAACTAACCAACTCAAAACAGTGAAGAGACAAACATGCCCATGACAACATAACAACAGGAAGATATAGTCATTTGGGGGTTTGCTGCTTCTAACTGCCTTTTATGCCTCTGCTCATCAAAAACAAAAAAAAATCACAATGGAGGATTCTAAATAAAAATCTCAAGATGAAGAATTTGAGCTGAAAATGCTGAAAAGAACAAAGCAGAAACCAGAAGAGGCAACAAGAGGTAAAAAGCTGCTACTTAACAGAATATATGAAATAAGAGGTATGCAAATCTGTAAAACCAAAACCCTCAGTGTCGCATTCTTAAAAAATAATTTAAAAAAATATCTGATATTTCTGGCCAAAAGTCAATGAACATTCCCCATCCATAACCATTTAAGGACAACTTTACATTTACACCTATAAATCCATAAATCCCAAAGAAGTTTAAGCAGTACTTCTACAAACAGCATTTGCTGAATCAGTTGTCACTGTAAGAAGAATGCACTGGCAGACACAGAACAAGCAATCAGAACACACCAAAAGAGTTAGCACCTCGGTACTCTGCACTATGACTCACAGCAAAGAAATCCAGTGGTATCTATGGCTACTCTTAGGTGCCCAATGGGTGTACAGGAAATCTTAATTGTACTGAAATGAGCAGACAAGCAGTGATGGACCCTGTTAACTTCAGAGGGAACACTCCTACATGCAAGGTTAATTTAAAATAGCTTAAAAAGTGTGAACAAGTGTATATCCTTTTCATACTAATCTTTCTCATCAAAGCTACCAGTCCAACTTTTCACTGAAATCTATCCCTGCTTTAGCACCAGTTGAGCTGCACAATGCTGATGGCCAAACGTGGACTCAAGACAAATGTCTAAACTAGAACAACCTTAGGTATTAAAACTAAAGTCATAAACAAAACAAAACTATTTGNAGCACCTCGGTACTCTGCACTATGACTCACAGCAAAGAAATCCAGTGGTATCTATGGCTACTCTTAGGTGCCCAATGGGTGTACAGGAAATCTTAATTGTACTGAAATGAGCAGACAAGCAGTGATGGACCCTGTTAACTTCAGAGGGAACACTCCTACACGCAAGGTAATTTAAAATAGCTTAAAAAGTGTGAACAAGTGTATATCCTTTTCACACTAATCTTTCTCATCAAAGCTACCAGTCCAACTTTTCACTGCAATCTATCCCTGCTTTAGCACCAGTTGAGCTGCACAATGCTGATGGCCAAACGTGGACTCAAGACAAATGTCTAAACTAGAACAACCTTAGGTATTAAAACTAAAGTCATAAACAAAACAAAACTATTTGATCTGAAATGCACAGCAGGTCTTTAACAGTATAGGTTCATAACATAAATTCATTCACAAGGCATATTACAGCACAACTGTCATTGAAAGAGATAACTCAGCATAAAGATGGCATCTTACTCTCTAACATCAGCCACACAGCATCATTATACGAGAAATATTCCAGCAACGAGGCAATTTTTCTTCTAAATACCTTTTCAATATAATGATCAATTACAAACAGAAGACTCAGTAAGTTCAATGAATTAAGCTTTCTGATTAAAGTACAGTAAAAGCAGAAGGCTAATAAGTCTATGTTTAACAGTCAACAAAGCAAACATGTTGCACTGGTTCTAGCCACACATGTAGCTGAAATAAAAGCTAGCATTTCAAGGTTTAGGATTCAATAAATGTTTTGTGCTGATAATTCATTGATTCTCATTTTGAAAAACTGAGCAAATGATGCAAGTAACAGTCTTTAGTATTTCTTCTGAATGGAGAAAAATAGCTTATTTTAAAATAAACACGTCATCTTGTTTTGAAGATCAAACAATAACAAGTCTGAAGCCCTGTAAAAAACCTAAGTAATCAACTGACTGGTGCAAGAGGTTTAATTTCAGTGACACCAATGAGTAATCAGTTCCTTATCCATTATTTTTACAGCCATGCACTTCCCTACACGGCAAGAAACACACTGCATGGGAACTAGGGTAGCCTGCTTCTCTGACTTGGGTACCCTACTTCGAACAATTCAGAGCTGAAAAACTGACAATTAACTTAAACGGACATGGACTAGGATTTTATCCCATACTAAGGCCTACAGCTTCCCCCACACCCCCCTTAACCCTTTACATGCATGTCACATAATCTGTCCCGCTGCTTTTCTGAATGGTCTCCAAAGATTTTTGCTACAAAAGCATGAGAATATTAACAGCCTCTTTAGTATTACATGTCCGTCTCAATAACTGACACCATGGAAATGAAAAATAAAAGACACTGCCTGCTCTCATTAAAATTAAGCTACTGTAATTACTGCGCTGAAACTATAATGGATACAAATTCCACGCTGAAACCGAAATGCCTATAAATTTGATCTATAAGAGTATACAGCCAGCCATGTAACTAATACACACAATTCAGATACTGCAGAATTTATTAGCTACTATATTTACTTATCAAGCTGAAGTCAACTGCAGATGCCAGATTTTCACCATGTACTTTCCGATTTTAATGCCTATTAAACCACAATTAATATTTCCAGACATGCACAACTCCCATATTTCAGAATTTTAGGACAGTTTAATCCCATAAAGCCTTCCTTTGGTTTCCTTCCTTCACTTATCTGCATTGTCTGAACAGACAGCAAAGGCCTCATTTCTCACATCTCATTTACACTTCGTAGCACTTCTAACAAATTGAATAAAACGTTGTTTTGCCTTTAGACATAAAAAGTAAAACTGTCTCCTTCCCAGCTGTAAGACTGCAGTGCAGCTTCCTGGATTCTAGCATTCACTTTTGAGTTACAATGATAAATTTAAAAGGACAGATTAAGAGACGTCTAGGGAAGTCTTAAGTACTTCAGTTCTCTTTAAATTGCCAACTGGAAGAAAAATTACATCACAGAAAGATAGAGCTTTTATGTTAAGCTCAAGTACCTGCTTCAGTGTTTTGATTTTCCTTTGAAATTTCACTGTTGGAAAGGATTTATCAGCATGACCATGTCACCAATGTGACTGAAAGTCTGTTTCCAGTTCCATTTGAAGTTGACAGAAATTGCAAATGTGACATGTTCTTTTGGCTTCAGTATCATTTTTCAATGAGAACAAACTCTTTCTTACTCCTGAACTCCTGACAGCATTTATATCAATCTATATTTAAGAGTAAAGTTATTCGTACAGTTCACTGCTTTTTTTTTTCCTATCACCAAGTTAATTTCCAAGGGATAGGTTTATACAGATGAGCTCATTTAATAGCTCGCTACTATGGAAAGCAGCATTTCATTTTCCCTCACTGCCACACAGCCCCACCTATTTTGCACATCAGCTTCAACATTCAGCCAGCCAGCTCTAGATCCCTAAGCTGTCAAAAAACTATCCAGAAAAAAAAAGGACAAGGCAACTGAAGCATATGTCAGAAATGGGATAAGCAAGAACGGCTCCTTATCAGTAGCAAAGCTGTTGGGTTGATTCAGCTTCCTTGGAATATTGCCTCATCGATTCAACATCCAACAGTGAACACATTTATGGGCTTTATATAAACCACTCCATGGTATAAACACAACACTGAAGAGTGGGTAGAATAACCAACAGTTACTTCTTTTGATATATGTCCTGCCAACCTTCCAAGTTTCCATTTCTTAATTTCTCAGCACCTACTCAATACCATTTCAACTCTTTGGTTTCCTAGTTGCAGCTCTACCCTCTCCCCTTGTCATTTTACAGTGTTGGTGTCTTCCCGGCTGCCCTTTTCCACCTGGAAATCATATGGCAAGGGGCTTTTTTAGAGTTTATTGTTTTGTTGGGTTTTTTTAAAACTCAAATTTAAATTGAAAACCATTTGATAAAACTATGGGTCCAAGTCAAAGAGTTTCCTATCGGCCAATTTGTTTCAGAGTCATGATCACAAAAACACAGTCCTAATTATGTCATCACTTCCCTTTAACATCTAAAACTAAAATTTTCATTTGAAAATAGAGATTTTCATTAGTTTTTCTTACAATACAAAATTGTTAATTACATTGACCAAACATTAGTTCTACCTTTTCTTCCTCCATGGCACTGCAGGCTGGCAAAGGAAAATGTACCTACTGCAAAAATGAAGTGGAATACTGTTTGACTTGAAAAATAAAGTGACAAATGAGACATTAAATGCATTGCTAAAAGTCAAATTGTTTGTCACTATTAATATGACACAGCAGAAACAATGTATGGTAAACTAACAGCAACCCCCACTGTAGCCACTCTACACCACTGAGGGTGCGAAGACAGAGATGACTGGGAGTGAATCATAGAATCACCAGGTTGGAAGAGACCCACCGGATCATCGAGTCCAAGCATTCCCACCAATCTCTAAACCATGCCCCTCAGTACCTCATCCACCCACACCTCAAATACCTCCAGGGAAGGCAAGTCAACCACCTCCCTGGGCAGACCATTCTGAAGTACATTCCAGGAAGAAAGGAGGGGCAGAGGAAAAGTATTTTAAGATTTGGCTTTATTTCTTATTATCCTACGCTGATTTAACAGGTAATAAATTAATTTCCCCAAGTCTGTTTTGCCTGCAACAGTAATTGGCAAGTGATCACTCCCTGTCCTTATCTCAACCAATGAGCCTTTTGTTATACGTTCTCTCCCTTGTCCAGCTGAGGTAGGGCAGCGGTAGAGTGGCTTTGGTGGGCACCTGGCATCCAACCCACCATAACTGCATATCCCACAGTACACTAGAGGAAATATCACTGCCTTTCATTTAGCATGGAGATACTCTTTGTCAAACAGGTATAAAAAAGAAAAACCCAAATCCAATTAATCACACATATACTACTACTGCTCATCTCAAACAAAACTCTATAACGTCTTCCCTTCATTAAGGAAGCCACCATTTACCTAAGCAGTTAAATGACATCCTTACTTTTTCCCTAAGAGAACACAAGCAAGCATAAACCTGACAGATAGGGTTATTCCTTGTTCCAAGTTCAAAGCACTAGAACAGCGTACCCACTGTTTCTTCTAGAATCCCCACATACACATGTGGCATATGTCCATGTAGATATGTTTGGCATTAACACACACAGACCACTAAGCCACATGAAAGAGAAACCTGGTAATTATACAAATGCATGCATGGGGTGGTCAGTTCACTGCTTTAATTTTCCTTGTTTTGTGGTATTGTGGGTGGACTCGATCCAATGGGTCTTTTCCAACCTGGTGATTCTGTGATTCTATGATGATTCTATGATTAGCAAGACCCCTTTCTTGAAGAGACTCACTTGAAGAGACCAGAGTATGAACATATAACTACAATCTGGGGTCAGAGGAGGAACTGACCTTCAAAATCAACGCCACTACAGGCGGGTTAGAATTATTTTCAATGTGTCCTGCAACAGTTGCTACACTGTGAATTTAAAGAAATCTGTGAAATCTTAAGATAACTAGAAGACTGTAGCTATGGATGTTGAAAATGCTTCTCCTTTAGTTCACTTTTCCTGTATTAATACAAATGTTATTTATGAGAAACTCTGTTAATAAAAACACTATTTAGAGATCAAACTTTTCAAAATTCACTTGTGAGAAGAGGTTCAGAGCACAGCAAATTCTCTCCCTGCAGACAGAGTACCATGCTTCATGATGACACTTTTACAAGAGATGACTCCTCAACATATGTAACTTCTTCACCTTGTTGCTTTATTACACAGAGAACAGTTTTAATTTTGCTGGACAGTTCCATAATGACCATTCCTTTTAAAGGTGGCAGAAAAAGAATTATCATTGTGTTCAAATAACGCTTATAAATACCAAAAAATAACTAACACTATGTAGCATATATCAACGAGCTCAAGGGTCCCACCAGTTTAGTGACTGGGGCTGCAGTTCATGCATATAAATCTAAACAAGCTCCTAAGCCTTTTCAATAAAGGTATCTCACAGCAGGTTCTCCCAAAACTGATCATGGGTGTGGAAGGGAAAAACAAATGTAGAAAGGAAACCACTACTAACATCTCAGTCTTGCCCTGCCCCTCCCCGTCATGTTTTCATATAGGCTGCAAGGTGGTTTCTACAGAGTTGTGAAAACAAACCAAAACACGTGGGTTTGGTAAGAGGTATTTACAGTTAGTACTTGGCTGTATGATTTATAAGTCATGATACTAAACAATGAAAGATTTTGAAAAACAACGTAAAAAATACGTAAGGGCTTTTTCAGGTTGGTTGTTTTGTTGTTTTTTGTTGTTTGTTTATTTTTACAGTGGGCAAGTTTTAGAAACCTGTAAGCCTGCTCTAAGGAAAAATAGAGAAAAAAAAATACAACACTATCCAAAACATTCAAAAAATACAAACTATACACGCCTTAAAAATCAGAACTTAATTTTTCTTATTTATGTTTATTCCCGCATTATAGTCAAACTTAACCCTTCCCTTTGCTAGAAGATAAATTGCCCCATCAAGTGAACTTTACAAAATGTAGATGCTTTTTCACGTCACCAGGTGATAACAACACTGTGGAAGCCAAACATCTTGTAGCCTGTGACCCAAAATGTTTTTCAAGCAGCCTCTTTGAGAATTTCAGTCTGCCAGGGTTACTTTAGGGAGTGCTGACATCTAGTGCCAACAGCAACAGAGCTTTTCCTAGTGGATGTCTTTGATAGCTTCCCTGAAGGGAGCAGATAAGTAAACTGGCCAAAAGAAGTAACACCTACTTTGACAATATCCAAATGCAATGGTCATGGGAGATAGTGTTTCCAGATTTCCCCAGCACTGTAGCGAGGAAAGGATTGTTTAGGTCTTAGAACAAAATGAGTTGTACAGAGTACAGTCAGAGATATAAAAATACACTGACATGCATATATGTGAGTGCACAGTCCTGATCCTCACCAATAACTTGCGACAAATGAAGGAAGAAATAATGGTTATGGGAGAAAGATTTTGAGAGCTCTGTAGCCAAGACCACTCCAGAAAATCCTGCAAATCAAGATTACATCAGATTTAATTTATTAAGATGAACTTCAGAATCAGTGTGGAGCCCCTGTACAATTAATTTAATCTGTCGGGATCTACAAACTGTTTTCTAAATAAATATGAGCATGTGAACCCTGGTGAAAAAAAAAAAATACAAGCAACAGTTGGCATTGCCTGTATATTACTCTAAGTGTAAACTGGCATGCTAAAGTAATTTGAACTCTGGACACAAAGCACAAGAGTTTCCCATACCTTAAATACAGAGGTGAATACAAACATACATCCTACAAAACCACGATGACAAGACATTGTAAGATTAGTCTTCAGAAAGTATGCTAAGTGCAAGGGTAACTATGCTGAAATTGCCATAGCAAATAAACACGTAAGGGTGCATTCAGTCCACTATAGGACAAACTCCCTTCCTTTTCACAAAAAAAACCCCAAACCAACAAAACAAAACAACAAAAAAGCAAAGCATTCCCCTTTCCAAAACCCCATAATTGTTTTCAGTCAAATTCTAATGACAGGCATGCTCTCGCTTCTCTAGTACAGCAAAGGGAATCAGAAAGGGAGAAGAAAACCACGTGCATTCTTCCTCTCTGTAAACAGCAGCACCATCCAAGTGTAAGAATAAATACACTGTACATCTCTGCAACCACAGGCAGAATTGTTGGTGGCTGGAGCACAGACATTCATAGCTCACAAGTGGAAAACTTGCATAAACAAGTGTATTGTGCTAATCAGTTATTGGTCTCACACTTAAAACAAACTGTGCTTCCACATCTCTTTTATGCTTTATTTTAATAAACAATTTGCATAACATATTCTTGGCAAGAAAGTACTCCTTGCTGTCTGAGGGGAAAATTTACTTATTTTATGTTAATTAAGCTATTCCATATCAAAATATTTCAAACCCAGAAATCTAGATTGGCTTAGTGGGCTGCTAAAAGAAACAGTGCAAGACATTAAGTTACCATTACTTTTGTTTATCACATAGAGTATCTACAAACAAAAATAATCATAATCTCCATACGAGATAACATACAGAATTCAGATCCCAGAGAATACTATAACGCAGCAAATTAACTGGTAATACCCAAAACTCCTGTGCAGCTAACCAGTAGCCTGTATGCGTGCAGACAGAGTCCTGCAATATAACAAGGCAATTAAACAGCTTTAAGATGCCTAGCTGAAATTAAAGCAGATACTATTAACTGCTCAAAGCTCCTCAGCAGCATGGATAAAATTAAGTTATCCTGCTCCAGCTCTGAAATAATACAAATAAGGTAACAGCAAAAATTTAAAAAATAGAAGAGGAAAATACCATAGAGTGTATAGAAGATGCCAGACTAAACTGAAGTCATGTACAAAGGGAAGCCCACAGTTTCTTTCTCACATGGGGTTCCCGAAAAAGACACAATTTGCTTAGAAAGCTGCAGCAAATGATTTGTTTAGGGAAGTCCACAGTCAGTTACTGTAACGGAAATCAAAAAATCTTTCCAAAGAATTCAAGACAAGAGTTCTGGGAGCTGACTCCCTTTTGCTCAGTTAAAAATTTTACAGCACTTCAATTAAAACAAGTGTCAAAGCAGAAACACCAGCGCTAAACAGATATATCAGCCACTGCTAAACAAGACTGCAGTGAGCATGCACAGACACCCTGCAGTGCGTTACAACCATAGTTATGAGGTTAAATCAGTGCAACTTCCTTTAGTACCCTTAGACTTACTCAGTGTAAATATACTTTAATTAACCAAGTTTTAACAAAGGACTGGGCTTAGCCAAGTTGGTTGCTGCGGCAATATTGCTGATTTCTTAAAGAAGGTAGGCTAAGATAAATGGAAGTCTTAAGTTTATCAACTACACTACGTGGCAACTAATCAAAACTTTCGACCAGTACCAAGCCACGTTTACATTCTTCCACCACCCAGTGGAAGGTAAGGATGTTTGCCTCTTTATTATAAAGTACCTCTGTCTATCTACTCAGTCTTTAAATTACACTTCTGAGGACAAAACAGACCAAAACCACATCTCCCCTGACATTTTCCAGCCTATGAGAACACTTCAGAATAGGAAGCCAAAAAAATCTCTTCATTCAATGTTTACCTTCAAGAGACAAACACATTTTCCGGTCCACCCTATTCACACTAGAGATAGCTCAAAGTACCCTTTATAAGTTCATTCAGAAGAACTTTTTTACTTGAAATATTACTTTTTTGTTTCTAGTATACACCTCCAAGGCTGTGTTTGAGGTATCAGCATGCGCCAGCTTCACCAAAGGAATAAAACTAGGAATAAAGAACATGCATATTTCAAAACCAGAAGCCTGAAGAAGCTTGTTAGAGTATTTTTTTTTCTTGACAGTTTCTCTGTCTTGCCCACATAAGAAAATTAGTTTTAGGTTGTTCTTCAGTTTTCTCTCTAGCTGTATCCCCATTAAACCAACTGCATATGTAATTTTCTACCCAAGGAGCAGGGGGGTACATGTTGTTTTGTTTAAAAAACTAGAGTAGCTTAAAAAATTCTTTGACACTAAGCAATCTGAGTATGCCAACTGTATATCAGAATTTAATAGAAGTACAAGTTGGTGATCTTCTGTGCTTTTCCATATCTCTTTACTTCAGATATGTAGCTTTTTTTATTATTTTCCATTTTAACTAACAAAGGAAAAATTAATTCTGCCAGTTTTAAACTACTCTACCTTCTGAAGACAACGCAGGGAAAAGCAGTTTCCCAGAACCTTTATTGCAACAACATTAGCAAATTACACACACAGCTTCACTTTTTCATGTTCAAATTGTGCATATTTGATGCTTTAAGAAGAAAAAACAGAAATCAGTACATTGAGAAAGCAGCTTTAAGATGCTTTTCCCCTCTCAAGTCACTTGGAGAGCTGAGCTGCTATTTCACAACACACCACACCTCTTATACCTCTCCAAGAGCTGATGTTTGCCCAAGACCTGAATTACCTCTGACTTACCATCCCAAACCTGTGGCAGGACTGAACTATGGACGCAAAACACCAACAGAGAAAGCATATCTGCTCCTGCCACACCCACCTGACCACAAAAAGCACCTCTCCATGCCGCAGGTTCTACCCTCGGAGGCTTTTTTTTAAAAGCTATTTTACATACAGTTTTCAATGGGAAGGCTCACTTTGCCCTACACCATGGCAATGGTGGAACTCGCACCCACATGCTACAAGCAGAGTCTGGTACTTCAAGCATAAAAAACCAAACAAACAAAACCCCAAAACAACCAAACAAAAAAGCAACAGCGACTTTGAACAGGAGACCACTTTAAACACGTATCTCTGTGTGTGCACTCCTGTCTGTGTACTTGTCTGCGCATATCTGTGTGTCTGTCTCTGTCTGCCTGTGTGGGGGGGGGTCTCTGGATGTCTGTGTCCATGCATGTGTATCTGTCTCCATGTATCTGTTTCAGTCTCTGTGCATGAGTGTATCTGTCTCCATGTGTCTGTGTCCATGCATGTGTCTGTCTCTGAGTGTCTGTGGATGAGTGTATGTCCGTCTGTCTCTGTGTCTGTGTGTGTGCGTCCATGTATGTATCTGCCTGTCTCAGTGTGTGTGTCCATGCATGCTTGTCTGCCTGTCCCTGCACGTGTCTGTCTCTGCATGTCTGTCAGTCTGTATATGCCTGTGTGTCTGTGCATGTGTCTGTTTGTCTGTGTGTCTGTCAGCCTCTGCCTGTGTCTGTGCATAAGCATGCATCTGTTAGTCTCTGCGTGCCTGTGTCAGTGCATAAGCACGTCTGTGTGTCCGTGCATGTGTCTCTCTCTGTCTCTGCATGTCTGTGTCAGTGCATGAGCATCTGTGTCTGTCAGTGTTGTCTGTGTGTCCATTCATGTGTCTGCCAGTGTATGAGCGTCTGTGTGCGTCCATGCATGTGTGTCAGTGTATAAGCGTCTGTGTCCGTGCATGTCTCTGTCTCTGTGTGTGTCTGTGTGTCCGTACCCCCTGCCCCCCCTTCCCCCCGTGCCCCCCGCCCCTCTGCTCACCCACTGGCTGCTGAAGCAGTCCAGCCCGCGGCAGATGAGCCGCCCGGCCTGCGCCAGCAGCACCTGAGCGCCCAGCGCGCTGCCCAGGCTGTGCAGCCCGTAGAGCAGCGGCCCTCCGGCGCCCAGCAGCACCAGCAGCCGCCGCCGCCGCAGCGCCTGCTCGCCCAGCGCCTCCACGCCGTAGTCGGCGAAGCAGACGGGCAGGAGGAGCGCGGCCAGCAGCACGGGCGTGCGGGAGCGCCGCAGCCGCCCGAGCCAGCGCCGCCCCAGCGCCGTCAGCGAGCTCTTGAAGGGGTGCAGGAAGGTGCCGCAGAGCACGGCCCACAGCAGCGGCCGCAGGAAGGCCTCCAGGATGAAGTAGACGAGCACGGCCGCGCCGCAGCACAGCCCCGCGAACAGCAGCGCCCCGGTGTTGTAGAACGCCTGCTTGATCGGCTTCTCCAGCCGCGGCAGCGACATCCCCGCCGCCGCCGGCCCCGCCGAGCTGTCGGCCATGGCCCGCGCTGCGGCCGGCGGCGCCCGGCCCGGGGAGGGGCCGCGGGGCGCCATGGGAAATGTAGTCCTAGGCCCGGCTCCCGGGGAGGGGCCGCGGGGCGCCATGGGAAATGTAGTCCTAGGCCCGGCTACCGGGCTGGGCGCGGGGCGTGATGGGAAACGTAGTCCTAGGCCCGTCTCCCGGGGATGGCCGCGGGGCATGATGGGAAATGTAGTCCTCCACCCGGCCCCTGGCGGCGGGGCGGGCTCGGCGATCCGGGGTTATGGTGTGGGTGGTGCTTTAATACTAAAGGCGACGCCGGGGTCTCTTCACCTGGCGTGTGTCCGTGAAGGCTGGATAATGGACTTAGAAAATCATAGAATCATAGAATTGCCAGGTTGGAAAAGACCCATCATCAAGTCCAACCATTCCTATCAAACACTAAACCGTGTCCCTCAGCACCTCATCCACCCCCGCCTTAAACACCTCCAGGGAAGGTGAATCAACCACCTCCCTGGACAGCCTGTTCCAGTGCCCAATGACCCTTTCTGTGAAAATTTTTTTCCTAATGTCCAGCCTAAACCTCCCCTGGTGGAGCTTGAAGCCATTCCCTCTTGTCCTGTCCCCTGTCACTTGGGAGAAGAGGCCA
>WAAB01000559.1:86201-132248 GCA_013389865.1 Piaya cayana
GCAGAATAACCACTCTGGACCTGCGAGTCACATTGATTCTGATACAAGCCAACATGCCATTGGCCTTCTTGGCCACCTGGGCACACTGTTTAAACATGCATATTCATAGGGATTCTGAGAAATAAGAGTTACCTATTCT
Organism: Piaya cayana; assembly: GCA_013389865.1. Lineage (NCBI taxonomy): Eukaryota > Metazoa > Chordata > Aves > Cuculiformes > Coccyzidae > Piaya > Piaya cayana. Next base: position 86,341 of record WAAB01000559.1, read on the forward strand.
GGAAATATTGGTTAAACATACATAGAACTCATTATCACATCTTATCACCCACTCTTGAATGTACATCGCAGTTCCTTTGTGTCTTGACAATCCTCTGATGCTCTTTATCTTATCTTCTTCCTCAAAGGGTCGTCTTGGTGAGCTCAGGTCTGTCCTTTGTTCCTGCTGGGGGACTGTCCTTGTTTTAACTAATAAACAACCCTAAACCCCTGTTACAACCACATTCTTTCGTATTGCAAGATGACCACAATTTAACTTTAAAAGAGCTACAAAGATGATCAGAGGGCTGGATCACCTCCCATACGAGGACAGGCTGAGAGAGCTGGGGTTGTTCAGCCTGGAGAAGTCTCCAAGGAGACCTTATAGCAACCATCCAACACCTGAAAGGGGCCTAAAAGAAAGCTGGAGAGGGACTATTCATAAAGACTTGTGGTGATAGGACGAGGAGGTCAGCTAGGACTTGGCTTTGTTGAAACCATGCTGACTGCCGCTAATCAACACCCTGTCCTCCATGTGCTTTATCTCAGCTTCTACACATGAACTGCAGCCCTGGGCACTAAACTGATGAGACCCTTGAGCTTGTTGATACATGCTACATAGTTTTAGTTATTTTTTGGTATTTGTATGCATTATTTGAACACAATGATAATTCTTTTTCTACCACCTTTGAAAGGAATGGTTGTTATGGAATTGTCCAGCAAAATTCTGTGTTCTGTATAACCAAAAAGGTGAAGAAGTTGCATATGTTAAAAATTCATCTCTTGTGAAAGTGTCATCATAAGCGTGGTACTGTGTCTGCAGGAAGAGAAATTTGATGTCCTCAGAACCTCTTCTCACAAGTGAATTTTGAAAAGTTTGATCTCTAAATAGTGTTTTTATTAACAGAGTTTCTCATAAATAACATTTGTATTAATACAGGAAAAGTGAACTAAAGGAGAAGCATTTTCAACATCCATGGCTGAAGTCTTCTGGATATGTTAGATTTAATAGATTTCCAAAATTCCAGAGCTCCTTTATCCTGTCCTTCCCTTTTTGGCTGCTGCCAAATGTGGGCTGAGAACACCCAGTGCCTTCGTTACTTTGGCTGATGGCGGCTGCCAAGGGCTGGAGCTTAAAAAAGCCCTGCAGCATGCTTCACATCCTCATCCCCATCCCAGCAGCACAGCCCTATCACAGCACTATTAAACACTCTCTCGTCCCTACTTCTACCTTAGTCTCTGGAAGCCAGAAATATTTGGAAATGTGCAGTGTCATTGCAAGGTGGGGAGAAAGACTGGTTAGACCAGTTGGAAAATTTTGTCTTGTCTGAACCTGCTCTGGCATCAAATTTTCCAATAAGGAAGTATCTGCTTTTACTGGAAACCAGGTGTTGCTAGAAAAAAGTAGTTGTTCTGTCTGATTTTTTTGACCTGACATTTGTGATATTATGTTGCATCAAATGTTTTTTGCAGATAATCTAGAGAAGAGCTGATTTCCTGCATCTGATGCACACCAGAGTTCTGTGTTGAATGGGCCTGATCAGCCAGTTCTCTTGCATGTGCTGTATGATAGCACTCAAGATCACCTGTTGCATGACTTTTCCCAGCACTGAGGTCAGACTGACCGGCCTGTAGTTTCCTGGGTTCTCCCTCCGACCCTTCTTGTAGATGGGCACAAATCAGCCAGCCTCCAGAAATTGATGTGTTTGAGAAACATCAACTCTGTTCCTCCTCTGCCTTTTATGCTCTTTGGCTCTTTGTTACAATGTGCATATCACTGATTACTAGATGGGATGTGCAGAAAAATGTCTGTTGAAGTTCCACAGAAGTTGGTTCTGAAGAACAACAACAAAAAAAAGGTCTCTGCTTTTCATAGCATTTGAGATTTTTTTTCTATCCATACTGGTCAGTTTTTTATTGTTTCTTTTTCCTTCTATAAATCATATTTTCATTTGCTCCAGACAAAGCTAAAACCCAAATGCTTTATACAGAAATCATTGTGCATAATGCACACTGCATCTTTAGCTAATCTCTGTAGAAGTATTACTGTCTCCTGATTAAAAAAAAGAACCCCACTATTATTATTAAAGGCAGAACTGGTAGTGCACGTTACAATTATCCAGTAATGGTCTCTTGATTATTTAATTCCCCTTTGCTTCACCATGTTTTAACCATCTAACAGACCTTTTGTACAACAGGTGTCTGCCATTAACTGAAGTTTTTGAAAGTTATCGGGTAAAACGTTCTGGGTGTTTTTGACAGCAAAACTAGAGGATGAAAATGTACTGTTTGTACCATAATAACAAAATGGGAATTTCTCAGTCTAGCCTTAAAATAGTCACTTGAAATTTTGCTGGCAAATGGAAAAATGGGGTTTGTGTATTTTATGTTGATCTTCTTAAAAATCTGCCAACATTTGTCTAAGGTAAAGACTTAGAAAAATGGTAAATGTTTATTACTGAAAGTATCAGCTGAACTTGCATGCTCTGTGGCTGCATCTCTGGGACAAGCCAAGGTGATTTTCCTCTCTAACTGAAAACAGAAAGCTTCATTTCATTTTTCTTTAACTAAGGATAAGAAAAGGAGGATGTAGGCTTTTAGAAAGCAAATATTTTAGTTGCAAAGCTAGCCACTTAGAAATAAGAAAGTACCAGAGTATAAATCCCCTTTGTTATCTTTTTTGACATCTTTGGGGAAGGAGTGATCAGTCAGTCAGATGATGGAGCAATGGTTGCACAACCTACACAGGCCCCTGCCCCATTTTATGGAATTCTGGCATTGTGATGGGTCTTGACCCCACATTCATGTGTGTTGGATGAGAACCTTCCTGAAGGTAGAGGATGTCGTAGGTCAGGGAATGAATCAGCACTAAGTCATGCATGAGACTACTGTCTTTGCACCACTGCTCTTTATTTGTTCAAAAGCTGAGAAGCATGAGGTGACCAAGGCTAACGTTCATCAGGAGAGAAACTGGATTCTGACAAGCTACACCCAAAGCCCCCTAAACCAGTGCCAGCACTATGTGTCAGAGAGTAGTTCACACCAGCCCTGATCTCAGGCTTGCACTCCAACTTCTTTATCTTACTAATATTTACCCAACTGTCTCTCAAAAATGATCCCACATGGCAGCTATCAAGGCCTAGGTATGAGTATTTGTGTCTGAGAAATGTTTCACTTTCAATTCAGCCAAATAAAGAATGCCAAAACCAATTCTGATGATTTCTGCAACGCTACAAAATACTGAATTATCAATGTTTGGATGAATTCTGAAACACTTTGATACTAAATCTGCCTGTGTTCAGAATTACTCAGATAGTTAGCACACTTGTTAAAATTAAAATGTGATTATAAATAATGTAACCAGGGGATATATTGCTATTGTTCTTCCATGCAGGATGAAGGATGCATAGTTAGATCCAACCAAATACATCAAGACAAGGAAAAGGGTTATTGGAGGGGTGGAGACATTTCATCTGCTCCTGCAGCTTATTATTTACTTGACTGAGATCTCTGTTGCCAAAATTTATCAATGTAAAAAGTATGAAAAAACCACACCAAACTCTAAAGGGAATGAAATTTAATAAGATATATGGATCATGTTACCTTTTGTAAACGGGCATTGAGCCTGAAGCCACTTCCGTCTGACCTGATAAACAAATCCCCTAGAAACAAATCTACAAGAAGAAAAATTAGTTCCCTATACCGGCATTCAGTAAAGAGGCTTTAAAAGAGAAAACACTACTGCTAAGCCTAGTATTGGTTAATCAAGCACTTTTTGAAAATATTATTTACTTGCATATGAAAAGAATGTGACATAGTGGAATTTGGTAAATCTTCACCTCGCTGTCTTGGTAAGTTCAATCATAGACACTAATTTTTCTGCATGTGTGTGGCATATATCTGCATTTTTAAAAAAAATGTATTTTCTTTACAAATCTTTTGCTGCTGAGAGATCCTATTCAGAAAACTAAAACTCATAAGTAGTCATAAGCTTCAACTTATTTTTAAAAAAAAACTTGGTAAACTGAAAAGCAAAAAAAAAATCCTATTTTTAAGATAAGACTTCAATGAAAAGATATATTTAGTATTTTCTGTTTCTGCAACAGAACTTTGTTTGCATGAATATCAGGAAGCTCCATACTGAGTTACAAAATTCTACATGGGAAAGAGGTAATTATTAAAAAGACTTAAAAGAAAAAAGAAGAAAAACAAGGAGATTGCCTGACCAGACAGTGATCGGTCTTTATTGTTTCATTATGTAGTTTAGATGTGGTTGTACTTTAGAAAATAAAAGTCTTGAAAGATTAGAGAGCCAGAACAGCAAATCTCACGGCAATAGTATGCAACAATATTTTTGCTCAGAAGTAGAAAATAGTAATAATTTATCATTAACTTATTAATGAGAAAGCTTGAATGTGGTTTTTTAGTGCTTCCTTATTTTAATAAACATGTGTGTTAATTAGCCTTTATCTATTAAAGAAGATTTAATAGATGCAAATATTCACAGCTATTCACTACAGTTGTGAAAGAAGCCATTTCCATTATAACAATGTGTTTTTAATTCCTGTAAACATCTGAACGATTGCCTTCTAATGGCTGAAGTGTTTGTAAAAAACAATACCTTGAACTAGCAAACTTCATGAGATAATTTGTTTCTGATCATTTTATAAATCAATCTGATGACACTATATAATTAGACAAAAATCATATTCAATCTATGATATTCAATAGCTTCAGAAAAAAGTCAACATATGTTTAAAACAATTCTGATAAATAAGTGCCCAAAGAAGGCAGCAATCAGGAACAGGTTTAAGATTTCTCTTAACAAACAAAGAAGCTGAATTAAAGAAGAGGTTGAATTAATAATTTTCAGTTATATCTTGAAATATCAGTCCAGTTTTATAGGGACTAGTCACCAAAATAACGTAATATAGAGCTTTTGAATCACAGAAGCTAAGATTGTTTACTGATCAGTCAGCAGATAAGTTACTTTGACAAATTGTCATCTTCATTATTTGATTACAAGTGTTTACTACAAAATACTTTCTTGCTGAAAAGAAAAGAGTGATTAGACTCACCTTACATAACTGTTAAGTGCTATTTGCTTAAGCATGCAGCATGTAATTAGTATTTGTATATAAACCATTTTGCATCCAGTAGGAGTCCCAAGATTTAGTGACTTCATTTTTATCCCATATGCAGCAGTACCACAGTCACACTTATGGATGAGGGAGGGACAACAGGAAATTAGGTGTCTGCAGCACCAGATGACCAGAATTCCTAATTACACAGTTAGTCTTTATCAACTAATTAGTTCTGTTGACTGATCCTGACACTGCTTGCACAAAATTAGTGGCTGTTGAAACAGGTTGCTGAAATAGTTGTCAAAACCTGCATTTAAGCAGGATTCAAAGCACAGGAAATTGTTTCTGTACTAGTGTACGTATCTACATTATTTTGTTTAGAATTTTTTTCCACTTGCATATCCTCCCATATAAAAATGTGTACAGCAAGTTTCTAAGAACCTTTTCTAATCATCTATTGTCAACACGCAAAGCTATATATCTTCATGCTGCAAATAAAGCATGCAACAACCAAGCCTTGATTATTCTCTGGACGTGGTTGAAGAAACCTGCATCAGTGTGGAACTTCTAAACAGGGAAGCTGAGCTTCGTGAAGAAAATGTTTCTTTGTCTGGAAGCAGCCATCCAGAAGATGTCTTCAGTCCCAGTGAAATACAGACAGTCTCAGCTTGTATGGACACCAACGTGCCTCCAGACGGTTACATTCGCAGACGAGGTTATACAGAGTCTTCACTTCTGAAGCTCCCCACAGAGGAGTGCATTAGGAACTACCATGCACCTTTCCAGTTTGATCGGCATGCTTTGGCCAGAATTTCCACTTCTCCAACTTTAAGGCGCCTAAGGATGTCCTCTGCCTCACAAGCACTGTCATTTCAGGACAACTCTGACACAGCTCAGCTGGGGAATCAAAAGGAATACAGCAGCTCTCTCCACCACATTTGTAAGAGTCCACCTCGGTGCACTACAGCTTCCTCATTGTCATTGCCTTCTTGTGTCCATGCAAAATTACTGTCTTGCAAAGCAAAGTCTGAGACAACTATAGCAGATCCAGAATCTTCCAGCTTCAGATCAAAGTTGCCAAGCCAAAAAGATCCTCTCAGCAATGGTAGTCCCAACGAGACACTAAAATACTCTTGGAGAGCCCACTCTGCTACGCTGCCTAGGAGATTCCCCCACCGTAGCCCTACAACACAGGAAGGTGTCCAGGTAAGGGGACTGTGACAATGCAACCTCCTTTTTAGTTTTGCATATTCACTGCTGGTCCATTGCATAAATAAACACACAATTCTTAACCTAAACTACAACCTGGCTATAGTTCCTTTGATACAACAGTCATGGCACACGGCCACTCTTTCCTACCTCTGTTCATTCCCCCTGGCAGGCCTGAAAGTGGGGCTATGAAAGAACAAGACTACGTAATTTAACCAGTTCTAGTTTGGGTTTTAGAAGATTATTTTATTTCTGGGATTTTTCAGCCAAATTCTTCCTAAGCCAGGGCAGTTCTGTAATCTGTTCCACTGAACAGCATTACTAACCCCAACAAAACCAATAATGAAGTCATTCGAGGTGGTTTAGCCAAATATAAGGTTTGCTGCTACCAAAAGAAGACGCCCCATTCCATTCCACTTACTTAGCTCTGCCACTCAACAGCTGTCTCCATTTTTATGTTCAGTTCCCTGAATAAGCAGGCAATTGCGCAATATTTTCTGAAAAAAACCCCACCCCAGAAACACTGCTTCAGTGAGTGCCAGCAACAATAAAGAAAAATAAGCAAGGGAGGAGCTAGCATCCCATCTTTCCCCGGTGGCAAACTTGTTCAGCTGTCTCCCATAACTACACTCCAAAAAGAAAAGGAGATGCATTACATAAGCCAGGTTTGCTGTAAGATCTGCCCTCATAGACCTTGCCTTACTTATGCAAGTAGTTAATTTTGGACACATGCTTGACTCCATCCTTACGCAAAGCACCCATGCACATATCTCCCTGAACATGGAGGGTGTCAAATAGGTGTATAATGCTTTTCTAACCAGTTAGCTTTGGCCCACTGAAAAAAAAAGCTACTTTGCCCCCCTTCAAATATAGAAAACATTCAGGATTTTTTGCCTAACTCCACAACAACAAAAAATTAACCAATTACTAAATGTATGTAGTACATTTCTCTTAACAAACGAGTACATGCTTGCTTGCTTTCTGATCAAGTAACAAAAATATCTCATTTTCTTTCAGAGTGGATTTCCTGTAAAAAGGTATGCATATATTTGGTTTATCTTAGTCTAAGTTTCACTTCTGTACATTTTTATGGATTCACTCTAAGTAAAAACTGGACAGTGAAGCACGTATGTGTAAGTCAACCTTAATTTTTAGACTTGCTTTGTGAAATANATTCCATTTTTCCCTGGTGCCAAACTCTTGTTCAGCTGTCTCCCATAAGTTCACTCCAAAAAGAAAAGGAGAGGCATTACATAAGCCAGGTTTGCTGTAAGATCTGCTCTCATAGACCTTGCCTTACTTATGCAAGTAGTTAATTTTGGACACATGCTTGACTCCATCCTTACGCAAAGCACCCACACACATATCTCCCCGAACATGGAGGGTGTCAAATAGGTGTATAACGCTTTTCAAACCAGTTAGCTTTGGCCCACAGAAAAAAAGCTACTTTTGCCTCCCTTCAAATATAGAAAACATTCAGGATTTTTTGCCTAAATCCACAACAAAAAAAAAATTAACCAATGACTAAATGTATGTAGAACATTTCTCTTAACAAATGAGTACGTGCTTGCTTGCTTGCTGATCAAGTAACAAAAATATCTCATTTTCTTTCAGAGTGGATTTCCTGTAAAAAGGTATGCATATATTTGGTTTATCTTAGTCTAAGTTTCACTTCTGTACATTTTTATGGATTGACTCCACTCTAAGAAAAAACTGGACAGTGAAGCATGCATGTGTAAGTCAACCTTAGTTTTTAGACTTGCTTTGTGAAATACCTGTCACCAGCTTGTTAAACCATACCTTTTAATGAGGTTTTCNACTAAATGTATGTAGAACATTTCTCTTAACAAATGAGTACGTGCTTGCTTGCTTGCTGATCAAGTAACAAAAATATCTCATTTTCTTTCAGAGTGGATTGCCTGTAAAAAGGTATGCATATATTTAGTTTATCTTAGTCTAAGTTTCACTTCTGTACATTTTTATGGATTGACTCCACTCTAAGAAAAAACTGGACAGTGAAGCATGCATGTGTAAGTCAACCTTAGTTTTTAGACTTGCTTTGTGAAATACCTGTCACCAGCTTGTTAAACCATACCTTTTAATGAGGTTTTCTTTCAAGGATGGTCCTCTCCCTGACATGTTCAGCTGTATTTCACATAGTATTTCAGCTGGACCTTCAGAGAGCTCTGCTCTAGAAACTAACTACCAAAAGGTCTGGCCGTTTGGATTAGCAGTGTCAAATTTCAGCTTGAAAAATGTGAAAAATCTCATAATCTTGAGAGATGTTCTTCAAAACCTTGTGGGAGGGAAAAAGGGACGAAAGAAACTAGCAGAATAGCTTGATGCTTTTCTCACGGGTGAGAAAAGCAGATCTAGAACTACTGCTGGATGGGGGGATTTGTTAATCCTATGTACTAAGAATACTTGAATTTTACAAATTAGTGCAGGCAAGATAAGGTGCTGTGTACTGTAGACCTATGCGGTGAACTAAATCAAGCTTCTACAAGCAATTATTAGAAAGTAAAAGCTTGATTAGATATGTGTTTGGTTTGGCCATATTTGTTTCCTTAAAATGATCAAATGCTTACAGAAGGGAAATTAAGTTTATTTTCTCCTCACACAAGGAAGTAGGAGGTATTACCTTCCTTAATAACCACAGCTCTCTCACTGGTGGTGTAGTGCTCAATTTACTGCATGATCGCCTTGAAGATTTCAGGTGGGGCAAGCAGATGAGTGAGGTTTGTTAAATGCACTAGCACTGGTGAGCTAGTCTTGGGGAAGGCAGAAGTAGCCTCACAACAAACACGAATACACTGTTTTTGTTACTATACCATAATGTGTTTCACTTGTTAAGGCAGTAGACATCATTAGCTGAGCTGTATCTCCTCTTCTTCCTGATATTTACTCATTTTTCAGGCAAAAGTTCTGTTATAAACTGAAGTTTATGAAGAGATCTGTGTTTCAATCACATTTATGTCTGGGACTGAGTGGATTGGAGCAGGCTGATACAGTCATCACACAATGCAGTTCCCTAGACAAAGCTTAACAAATGTCTGCATCTGAAATCACATGTTCACTGTAGAAAAAACCTTACAGATTTTCTGAATTTTTGTGATTTCCAACCCACTCCTTAGCAGTTTGAATATACAATGGAGATAGAGAGAGAGGCATCTTTGCAAGGAGGGGATAGAGATATCTTTGCATCTCACTGTGAAATAGGGGATCTATAAATGTCATGGGAAGAATCTGCTCTGTTCAACTCAAAACTATAATACACAAGCAGATCTCACTGACAGGGTTAAGATTTGTGTGATCTGTAGCAAGCTTCAGGGAAGAACGCAAAGAATACTGAATGCAAATAGCTAAACTGGAGAACACTGAATATTTACTGGACATACCTCTTGATGCCACTTGCCATGGGGAGCCACTATATGCCAGCTCAGATATTGGGTCTGTATTTTGATCCAGACACATTTTAAAATCAAGAGATCACACAAGGAGCAACACAAGCTTTGTTGCATAGCCACCAGCAGGAAAGACTGACAAAAAGAGTTTGGATGGTGTTTTCTACTTTTTGTCTTGACCAATATTAGAAGATGCAGAATTATATAACAAAAATTACCCGTTTCTGCTTTTTTGGTCAAGTTGAATTTGATCCAAGGTCTCGGCAAGGGCATTATTCAGCTCCTCCTTTAGCCAGGTCATTAGCCTAACTCCTTAACAATTAATACCTTGTTATTCACAACTAGAGAAAACTGCTGAAATGTCAGATTATTCTCTCTATTTACAAGCACATTGAGAGAGTTTGCAACGCTTGTCCAAGACTGACTTGTATGATCTTCTAGGGTAAAAACTTCCATCCATCCTTCAGTTTTAATGAAATCTCCCTGCTCTCAGGCTGTACTTTTAATAGCTTTTCTTAAAGTAGCAGTGCTCATCTGAAGCAGCCTTCCCCCACACATAATATATATAAATAAACAGAAAGGACCATAGAGGCAGCACAGAAAGAAGTGTGTGTGGTACAGTGAGTTGCTAAAGGCAGCACTTCCATGGAAGGAAATGTTGATAAAACAAACATTTCGGTTTAGTCAAAGCTAATTTTCTCCTTGTCCTCTGCAGTTTATCAGAGACTCGGCACAGAACTTGCCTAAAGACAGAGTTCTAAAGAAGAGTCTTCTCAGTTACTAGTAAGGCAGCTCATTTTCAATGAGTTGAGTGATCTGGGATCATCTAACTTGAAGTGACTAGACTGCAGCTCTGAAGTGTATTCTGCAATTGAAGAATGCTAGATACTTCAGGAATCAATAACACATTGGCAAAATGTTGTGAATCCAAACTGAAATACATCTCCTGAACTTTCTAGTACAGTAGTGACAACTTTTAGAATTATCACTGTATTATACTGCAGCATCTGGCTTGTATAATAATCCAGCTGCCGAGGAGATTGAGCTAAGGACATTGCATGGTGAAATCATTAGAGGTTTCAGAAGCATTTAAATACAATTGTTAGCAACACTTTAAATCTACACTGGGTAGCACTCAGTGCACCTAATCAGGACACGGTCTCCCTTGCACTGGAGTGGACTTGCAGGCAGCCAAAAACCAGATCTCATCCATAAAAACTCTCAAACCACCTGTTACGTTCCATTTCATGAGAAATATCAATATTTTATAGTAAATCCCTAAAGTTAAATAATCAGAGCCTGTATTCCCCATTCAGTAGGACTACCAGAAAATGAAAAGCTTTTAGAGAACTCATGTGCTGCACAATGTAAGCTCCTTATCACTTACTTTTCAAGCCCTAATATGACCACGTTTCAAGTGTTAAAGCCCTTCTGGTAACTCTCTCTGGTTATAGGAAGAGTCTTTCCTTTCATCTATACAATTCAATTGGTTTAGTTAAGGCAATTGCAAGCAATATCACTGTCTGATTGTAACAAGAACCATAATTTCCATGTCCTGGTGTGTATATATATACACCAAATCCCAGTTCTTTACCTCAGAGCTCATCTGCTAGTTGGTAAGTTGTTCAGTGACTATTCAGGTACTAAAGGGAAAAAAAATGCCTACCAGGCTTCACATCATGTCTTGGTGAGTGGCTAAAATGTTCACAGCAAGGTATCTGCCTAGACAAAAGTAATAAGATTTACACTTAACTGACCAAAAATATCATACACAATAAATGGTGACTAAAAAAGAGAATTTTTATATGTGCACAAACACTTCATGTCTCCTCCTTCAGCTGCCCTTTGATGCAGTCTTCATGTGTCAATCAGTTGAAGACAGCAGAACAGAAGCTACAGACACACGTCACTTTGTAACAGTACACTAACACTTTTAATTACTTGTCAGTGTGAGTTGTTAACAAAATCCAAAAAGGCTTTTGATGTGTACCTTTGATGTTTTTGATGTGTGATGTTGATAATTTCTGTATTTGAATGCAGGCAGCCCCTGGCACAAACACACCGTTGGATACAGAATGCCTGTCACCCTACTCGATAGATTTATATCCTGGACAATGCCTTCCATTTATAACAAAAATAGCTAGAAAGAGACATTTGTTTTCAATCAGCAGGGTTGCTAAGTCATATTATATTCAAAACACAAAATATTTGAATTAGCAGAAAAAATGCCATAAAGGTTTAGAAAGAAAATACCGAAAACTAGCCAAAGGTTAAATATTAAAAAAACAACAAACAAACAACAACTGAACATTTTAACTGCATCATTAGTATGCTATCTTTTCTTGAAATCATCTGAGTTATATGAAGGTTAATGACAACTCACATATCAACTAGGGACATGACATTAAATAGCTCCTTTGGATTTCAGTGCCAAAATATAGATTCTGAAGTACTGACTTTTTGCCTAGTCTCAGAAGAACACAGAAGTTTTCCCAGTACACGTTAGTTGAGGCAAGCCGTGGCCATAAGCACCTTGATCTCAGCAACAATGTGGAGTTGGAAAGATAATTAGATATTTGCTGACAATCATTGAAATTTTCTACTTATTGTTCCTTTCACACATTATATCATAGCTGCTGTGATTTGGTATTTTAGTACATTTTGTTCTGCATCAGCAAGGAGAACTTCAGAAGTTTCCTGTGCAACCATGAACAGAAAGAGATGATGTGTTGTTTTTACATTTCACAGATCAGCTGAGCGCAGGCGTAGCTCTGTGGTAGTGAGTTTGCCAGGACTCGAGGTGTTCCCTGGAGACCTCCTGGTGTCAGACGGTGCCATGGACTACCTGCCTCATGCAGCCCTGCTGCTAAGCACAGGTCAGACACAGGGTGGGGTTTGGTTGTCTGAGCCCAGCAACAGCCGTGACTAAACCATGTGTGCGTGTGGAATGGAAAGGGTGGATCAGTGTGACAGCTACACGCAAAGCAGTGTAGCCTTCACAGCAGATTATCTTACCCCACATCAAAGTGATTGCATCACTAATTTTAAAATTCCCCCAGTTTACTTTTTTACCTGCATTTTATTGTTGAGTGCAAAATATAAAAGGTAGACGAGGGAGGTAGGGCATAGATCACATCGCTCCTCCACAGGCTAGGAGCAACCAGAGCCCAGGCCTGGATCTCCATCTGAAAATAGTTAAGTTAAAAATCCCTACCTGTATGGCTTCAAGCAGAAGAAAGACAATGACCCATGCCACCCTCTCCAGTAGTGCTCGTAAGAGTAGTTGACCCAACTTATGGCTAGAGGATGTTCAAAAGACATTCTGAAACCAAAATGTAGACCTGCAAGCAATTTCCACAAATATCTCTTGTGTAGTATAGTATAGAGTACAGTGTGATAGCTACAGGCCAGAAGTTATGGTGAACAGAGGTCAAAATTTTCTCAAAAAATAAATAAGTCAAGGTCACAACCAGGAGTTTAACGAAAGCAAACAAGGCAGTCATCAACAGAAAGAGTGACAAGACCTTCAAAATCCAAAATGAGAAAGTTTAAGCTGTGATTCCAAATCANTAATAATCAGATCCCGTATTCCCCATTCAGTAGGACTACCAGAAAATGAAAAGCTTTTAGAGAACTCATGTGCTGCACATTGTAAGCTCCTTATCACTTACTTTTCAAGCCCTAATATGACCACATTTCAAGTGTTATAGCCCTTCTGGTAACTCTCCCTGGGTTTAGGAAGAGTCTTTCCTTTCATCTATACAATTCAATTGGTTTAGTTAAGGCAATTGCAAGCAATATCACTGTCTGATTGTAACAAGAACCATAATTTCCATGTCCTGGTGTGTATATATATACACCAAATCCCAGTTCTTTACCTCAGAGCTCATCTGCTAGTTGGTAAGTTGTTCAGTGACTATTCAGGTACTAAAGGGAAAAAAAATGCCTACCAGGCTTCACATCATGTCTTGGTGAGTGGCTAAAATGTTCACAGCAAGGTATCTGCCTATACAAAAGTAATAAGATTTACACTTAACTGGCCAAAAATATCATACACAATAAAGGGTGACTAAAAAAGAGAATTTTTATATATGCGCAAACACTTCATGTCTCCTCCTTCAGCTGCCCTTTGATGCAGTCTTCATGCGTCAATCAGTTGAAGACAGCAGAACAGAAGCTACAGACACACGTCACTTTGTAACAGTACACTAACACTTTTAATTACTTGTCAGTGTGAGTTGTTAACAAAATCCAAAAAGGTTTTTGATGTATACCTTTGATGTTTTTGATGTGTGATGTTTATAATTTCTGTATTTGAATGCAGGCAGCCCCTGGCACAAACACACCATTGGATACAGAATGCCTGTCACCCCACTCAATAGATTTATATCCTGGACAATGCCTTCCATTTATAACAAAAATAGCTAGAAAGAGACATTTGTTTTCAATCAGCAGGGTCACTAAGTCATATTATATTCAAAACACAAAATAGTTGAATTAGCAGAAAAAATGCCATAAAGGTTTAGAAAGAAAATACTGAAAAACTAGCCAAAGGTTAATATTAAAAAAAACCCACCAAACAAACAACAACTGAACATTTTAACTGCATCATTAGTATGCTATCTTTTCTTGAAATCATCTGAGTTATATGAAGGTTAAAAGTAATGACAACTCACATATCAATCAGGGACATGATATTAAATGGTTCCTTTGGATTCCAGTGCCAAAATATAGATTCTGAAGTATTGACTTTTTGCCTAGTCTCAGAAGAACCCAGAAGTTTTCCCAGTACATTTTAGTTGAGGCAAGCCATGGCCATAAGCACCTTGAGCAACATAAGCAACAATGTGGACTTGGAAAGATAATTAGATATTTGCTGACAATCATTGAAATTTTCTACTTATTGTTCCTTTCACACATTACATCATAGCTGCTGTGATTTGGTATTTTAGTACATTTCATCCTGCATCAGCGAGGAGAACTTCAGAAGTTTCCTGTGCAACCATGAACAGAAAGAGATGATGTGTTGTTTTTACATTTCACAGATCAGCTGAGCGCAGGCGTAGCTCTGTGGTAGTGAGTTTGCCAGGACTCGAGGTGTTCCCTGGAGACCTCCTGGTGTCAGACGGTGCCATGGACTACCTGCCTCATGCAGCCCTGCTGCTAAGCACAGGTCAGACACAGGGTGGGGTTTGGTTGTCTGAGCCCAGCAACAGCCGTGACTAAACCATGTGTGCGTGTGGAATGGAAAGGGTGGATCAGTGTGACAGCTACACGCAAAGCAGTGTAGCCTTCACAGCAGATTATCTTACCCCACATCAAAGTGATTGCATCACTAATTTTAAAATTCCCCCAGTTTACTTTTTTACCTGCATTTTATTGTTAAGTGCAAAATGTAAAAGGAGACGAGGGAGGCAGGGCATGGATCACCTCCCTCCTCCACAGGCTAGGAGCCACCAGAACCCAGACCTGGATCTCCATCTGAAAATAGTTAAGTTAAAAATCCCTACCTGTATGGCTTCAAGCAGAAGAAAGACAATGACCCATGCCACCCTCTCCAGTAGTGCTCGTAAGAGTAGTTGACCCAACTTATGGCTAGAGGATGTTCAAAAGACATTCTGAAACCAAAATGTAGACCTGCAAGCAATTTCCACAAATATCTCTTGTGTAGTATAGTATAGAGTACAGTGTGATAGCTACAGGCCAGAAGTTATGGTGAACAGAGGTCAAAATTTTCTCAAAAAATAAATAAGTCAAGGTCACAACCAGGAGTTTCATGAAAGCAAACAAGGCAGCCATCAACAGAAAGAGTGACAAGACCTTCAAAATCCAAAATGAGAAAGTTTAAGCTGTGATTCCAAGTCATGTGGGCCCAAAGGTGGGTGCCACATTGAGAATACTCTTTCAAATTTCTTGCTGAACAGGCACAGGCATTCCTTATTTCTCCCCAGTGCATTCCTACATCTAGATCCCCAGCTTTTCCTGTGCCTCACTGAGGACCATGAGTTACACCCTGCACCAGTGTGGCAGTCCAATTACAGTAGTAAATATGAGCCAAGTAGAGTATAGTATAATAGGCTTCACCTAAAACAGAAAAAAGAAATAATGAATTATATCTATAAATAACAATTTTACTTTTAGCTATTTGTTTCTTTACTGATAACATATTTTTTAACCCATTAGAGTCCAAGAAGTCAAGGTGGCCATTTGCCAAAAGAGGAATTGTGAGTATTTACTATCACTTTTTTTTTCTTGTGTTGATCTTTCCTTCTCCCAAAGCTAAGCTGGGTAAAAAGAGTTTCTTTACTACCCTTTAAGAAAGGCAGTCAGCAGGTGAGCTGAACTCGGAGGTCTCAGCCCACCCTGGGACTGCTTCAACTAGTTTCCAATGAAGGTGCAGACACACATGATGCTACACATGATGCACAGGAAAACACAGGCAACACCGCTGCTCCCCATCCCTATGGGAGGTGGGAGAAGTGTGTTTGGCATCAGGAGGGCAGAGTGAGGAGGGAAGTGCAGGAGGTCTCATTCAAGGTGTTTAGTGGTTGACAGCAGATCCACCGCAGCTCCCTCATGGAAGAGAGCACATGGTGGGTAAGTCAGTACATTGTTGCAATGACCACACTGTATCTGGTATTTAATCCATGCCAGCCCTTTAGGGCTTTGGAGTACCTGCATAAGTTCCACTCACATACAAGGGAATTTGGCTTTACATTTCAAGTAGCTTTTAAAATGCTTTCTCTGGCCTTCTCTGTCCTTGTGGGCACCTCACACTGTCCAGTAAAAATGCACACACCAAAACATTTCATTTAATTTCCTTGTCTAACACATTTCTTTTTTGTTCCCAGTTATGAAAATTTTCATTACTATGATATCTGAATTTCCTTTTTAGTGTCATTCATCTTTCAAAATGTTCCCACTTCATTTGATAGTGTTTCCATAGCATTTGAAGGTGACTGGCCTAAAACTGAGAGTTTTTTAATTCGTCAAAGTGTTTTAAATCTGCAATAAAAAACATTTGATACTTAGTCGAAGTTATTTGTGAGACTATTAAATGCCATCAAATTTAATTTATGAAGATGAATTTCCTAGTGCATTGGTTGAGTGTGTGTATGTATAATTGTATAATTGTTTCTGCTCCATTTCAAAAGTAAGAGTTGAGTTTAAACTCTGAATTCAAACACATATTTCAAAATTGACTTGAGTTCAGTGCTTAAAGTTCAGACAATAGAAATCCATGAAGCATGAGCATATGGTTCCAGAGAGCACATAAAACTTAAGCAAGCACTTTGTAAGTCTGTACTCATAGCACTGAACTTGAGTTCATAAATATGGGTTAAACTTTTTGAATGACACTGTCAGTCTGAAAAACAAAGCAATTATTTTTATTTTGCGATCCCTCACACAAACTCCTCCTGGTGTCTAAGACTTCTAAAAGCTGAATTTATAGACACTACCTCACAGCTGACTGAAGAAGCTTTTTCAATACATAGCTCAAATAAACTTAAAAAACCCCCCAAACATAGCAACAAAAACCCCACAACTCAAAAGACCAGCCCAAAAACCCAGACATGCAAAGTTTGTATACCTATGTCAGGAAGATGATTTTGCTGATGAATTTCTTGTTCTTTATTTCTGACAGGGCTAAAGGAAGCAAAATATTTTATTTGTTCTTCCTGCTGAGGGTAGTCCATTGCCTGCTACCGTATAAATAATTTGCCCTCTCAAGGGCTTCTTTGTTAAATAAATAAGATCTTACACACCCACACGTAAGCCACCAACACACCTTACCCATAGCTACAAATAAATCTGCCATCACTGCCTTATCTCTGACTAGGAGATTCTGGAAAGATGAGGAAATTACTCAGTTAAAGGCAAACTCCTTACAGAGAGCAAGCTTACTGAGCTGTGTAAACTTTTCATTGGTCTTTAAGTCCTCTGATTCATACAGTGATGTTTTTTGTCTTTCAACAGAGTAAAGACAAACAGAAGCAAGCATCTGATCTGGAAAACTGTCTCTCAACCATTAAGATCATAGACTGCAGCACGTATGATTTTTTCTGCTTTAAGGTATCAAAATACTCAGTATACTGTACCAAGGATACTTAAAGATGGGGATTAAAAAATGGTGTTCTTTTCAAGTTAACATTTTTTTCTACATTAATCTGGATATGAGACCTTTCTGCAAAATTAATACATAAGCATAAGGTGTTTGCGTTGTTTGAAATGGAAGCTCTAGGGGAGAACTGTGAACGTCATGGGCGGTTAGCAAGGGCCCCCACAACTACTTGAATTTTGCCATATTTCCAGACTGCCCTGCATCAAGGAGGTACCACCTTCAGAAAAAGGCATCAAGACAACCCTGTCAGAATTGCCTGCAGATCTAAGGAAAGAAATTGCAGGATTACAGAGATGCCAAATGGGGCATAGTCACCCCCACTGCTGCCTTACGGGTGTGTTCAGAGGTGGCCATGTAGAGGTCAGTGCAAACACCAAGGTTCAGCTGCAGAAATTCTACCTAAGCCTGTCTGCCAGATAAACAAGGCTTCTGCCTCCAGGGCACCCTAGCCATAGAAACACCAAGCTTGGGCTACCAGGGTGATATTCAGATATGCCACGCCTAACACCACCCTACCTCCAAGGCAAAGCTTTTGCTTCTCATAGTAGATTGTTATATACGGTTCCCCACAGACTTGGTTGTTGAGGACTCCTGTCAGTCCCTAACTTGTATGTGAATGTCTGATCTTGGAGCAGGTCAGAAATGTGATAGTGAGCACCTTAGAAACAACAAAAAATCCTGTGGTATCTTGATTTTTACCTTGTGGAAAACAGGACATTATCATTCATCCCTGCTTTCCAGCAACAGTAGCAGCACAGTAGATTAAATTCCTTCGCATTTTCAAGCTGCCCAATGGCTTTTGATGTAACATCCTGCAAATGCAGACTATCATCCTGTGTTACTTTCAACTCAGTGTGTTTACATTATAAATACTTTGGAGGAAGATACCAGTTTTTAAATCTTTTTAAGGAATCCTTAAGCTTTCAGAAGAATCATTAATGCTGGCAGCTGGGCTCTTTACATGGGCAAACAGATCATAGACTATTCCTGTAAAGTCTGAAGCACTTAATGCAACAGGCAATAGTTTTCTTTCTTCTTCAATCAATAGAGTAAATCTTGGCATGAATTTATAAAGGCACAACAGACTGACCAGAAAGATGTCGACAGCCGGTTAGAAGTCAAAAAAGAAGCAGCAGTGTGGGAACTTTTCACAAGTGAATGCACTTACTTTCTGGATCATTTGCTGGTTCTCAAGATGGTAACTTCGGATTTTGTTTCTTAAAAATAATGAAATACTATTTGCCCTGCTGTGAGCATGGTAGACATAAAGACATCTGTAGCCCTTCATGGGGTGTCTAAAGGGGAAAGACTTAAGCACTTGGATTTTCTCCTACCCTGCCTGCTTCTCCTATTTTCCACAATTCCCTTCGGCTTTTATCTTCTAGATGGCATCTCTTCTTCTGGATATCACTTTATAGTGCTTTTGAACACCATCTCACTGCAGATACTTCTGGTAATTTAAGCTGCTATTATTCCACTCTTCCTCTCACTAACTCTGAACTGAAGCCACTCTCCAATTTACTGTACTGGAAATTTCTCTATCACTAGTCTATAATGTTATACTCTGTCAACTTCATATAGAGGTGTGGTTAGATTATCCTGACTAAAGCACAAAAACCTTGTAATTCAGCAGACCTATAGTTTAATATTACAAGAAGTAAACTAAAAGACAACTTCTCTCCCAAAACCTCAAAATTACTTCAATCCTGAAGAAGTCTAAGAACTTTGAAACAAGAATGCTACACACTGTTACAAGAACAGCTGCACTGTTTACGTTTATCACACATCAAAAGTTAGTGTGCCCTTTTAAAAGGGTGGAAGCTTTTCTATCTATGTTCCTATCATTTTTTCCTCTTATCCTGCACAAGCATTTTCTGTTTTCTTGTTAGTCAAAGAGAAAAGATTAGTGAAACATTTTCCATGTTGCTGAACAGTTAGCCTAGGCAGTTAAAGAACTACTATAAAGTAAATGGAATAAATAGTGGAGTGGATTGAATTGCTCTTTGGTGGTGCAGAACAGGAAAGGAGAGGAAAGAGGACAACAGGGCCAGCTCTAAGTCCAACTCAGTATGGAAGTGTCCTTCCTTCTGGACTCTTTCTCCTGAAAAGATAAAAAATGGGAAGGGTGAGGACATGCAGGCCCCTTGGTAAGCCTGATGGAGGAACCCACAGACAAGCCTTGGCCAGCCCAGCATGATCTGTGCATGATAAAATGTTCAGCTTCCCAAACTCTCCTGCCAAAGAAAGAACCCATTGAATTTGCATAGCCAGTTTTATAGTTACCTGCTACTCTGAGTACTTCTTTGTACAGAATTATTCCACTGATTTTAATAAATCTGCACAGAGAACTTTAAGGCCACTGTAAATCCTCTTTAAGGTCTCAGGTCAACTGTTCATGGCAACTGAAGCATCAAACAAGGGTAAGCAAACACAGTCACCAGCTCTATAGTCATAGCACCTAGATGATGTTTGTTTTTTTATTATTAATGCTTTTCACATATGTACAAAAATTCTACTTGATAAACTACATTTTATAAGCCTCATTCAAATTTAGGTCAAATTCAGCACAGCTCTGAGATCATTATCAGAGCTTAAATAATATAAAATCTTGAACAGATAGTAAATACAGAAGCATTTATCACTTAATACAGATTAATAACTTGAAGAGATTAAAAACCTTCATGAACCCTCTACTTACGCTTTTCCAATATTCCCCTTGCCCCCAAGTACCTCTAATCAACTGATATATCAGCAGTTGTGTGAAGTAGGAAAGAAAGCATTTGGAAAAGTCATAGAAACCTGCAGCTCCAACTCTGATGTTATTAATTCCTTCACATGAATCTGCAGGGGGCTCAGTTGCCCCTGTTCAGCCAGAGAGCACAGCAGGGACATAGCTGCCTGTGCGGAAGCTGCAAAGTTACCCCAGAGATATCACTCATAGACTTGTGCTCACACAAAGCCCAGTATCTGGACTTCAGGCAGGTAATGAAATATGTCTCAGAGCATCATCTTCTGCCCTCTCTAAATCAAATGATCATTTCTCAAGACTTACAGTGCAAACCCATTCTTTTGGGAAAAAAATAGATACATTCAATTGGCATAAATAGTAAATAACATGGATTTATTTTGTTTAAAGGTATTTATGAACACTCTAAAATACCTCCAAAGTAATGAAATACTCTTGGATGTGGATTTGTGGAGGCTTTTTGCAAACCTAGAGGAGTTAAACAGGGTGAGTAAAAAAATAAAAGTCTTACTGAGTTCAGAAATCAACCAGCCCAATAAAAGGAGATGAGAAACCATCTGTAAAGCTTCTATTCAGTTTCTAAGCCCACATTCAGAACTTAGTTCAATTAATCACAGAATCACTAGGTTNTCTTCCTTTTAGGTAGTTGTAGAGATCAATGAAGTCTCACCTTAGCCTCGTCATCTCCAGGCTAAACAACCCCAGCTCTCTCAGCTGCTCCTCATAAGACTGTGATTCTGTGATAATAATAGATGAAATTACTAGAAGAATCTGAAGTGAGATAATTAGCCTTTCCTTCATTTCTGTTTGGTCTATCAAGCGGGGATCAAATTTCATCACTGTAAGCTATTGTCATGTGCATCCAGCAAAAGATAAATAGACATTTGAACAGAGGAGAGCTCATTTGGTAGTTGTTTCTGAAGTACAGACAAGTTTGAGACTAGTTCTTAAAAGTAGCACCCATTTAAAAGGATTTGTTAAGATAAACTCTGTACTATCCTTACAGCAAAAAAGGAAGAATGGCAGAATAAGTTTCCATTCACAGAGGGGCATAAAGACTTTGCAATCAACTATGCTACTCCAGTACAGCAAGTTAAAATTATATGATGACCACTTCTCTCCAGTCAGGGTTTCCCTCAGTGTGGGTGGCAGGCTGTCTCCCCCACAGAGCAGATCCTCGGTGGTCATGTGCTACTTACATTCCAGCTTCCATGAGGAGGGGGACCACAAGGTTTGGCTGTGACAGGTTCCAGACCTTTGCTGCCTGTGACTGGCTGCTGGAAGACTACTTTTGGCTCCTGAAAGATAAAGGAGCCCCTAAGTCCAAATTAGTTTTTATATAATTTTAGAAGAAAACCAGAAGGGTGTTTATAGCTTAAGAGCTCTTTTGCAGGGCTGCAAAGATAAACCCAACAAACACCTCATCCTAGAGCAAAATGAATTTTGGAAGGCGCTCTTTAGCTGCATAAACTGAATAACTGCTCACAATCTCATCACATGCCCTAAACAAACTGCTTATTGCAAGTTCTTTCCTTTATTGCAATTGCCTTGCTTTAACAGTTAACATGTCCAGTTTTAGCAAAAGCAGGAAAACTCTTCAGGTTAGAGACAATCAACCAGAGCTCAAACACATGAGCAAGTCACTTTTTCTCAGTGACTGACCACACACCAGGTGAACTCCTGTGAGTAACTGCCTGAGCAGGTTTGGAGATACAAGGAAAGAGATTTTTAGTCAATGTGTTTTGCCTTGCACTTTTCATGAGCTAAAAAACATACATGCAGCCAAATATAGGAGTTCAGTTGATGTGTGGTTGCCAATTACTTCATTCTTGTTCAAAGGAGTGGAATATATTGTTCTGTACAATTCAGTGATCACAAAAGCTGTGAGCTCAGCTAGATCTTGGTAACGTCTTGAGACAACTATCTTAAACAAATTTTCTGTTTTGTTTGCTAACTTCATTTTCCTTATTAATTAAGATGATAAATGATCATCTGTTATGCATATGCAGATACGTTATATCTGAACATGAGCCAGCAGTGTACCCAGGTGGCCAAGAAGGCCAATGGCATCCTGGCTTATATCAGAAATGGTGTGACCAGCAGGTCCAGGGAGGTTATTCTCCCTCTGTACTCAGCACTGATGAGACCGCTCCTCGAATCCTTTATTCAGTTCTGGGCCCCTCACCACAAGAACGATGTTGAGGCTCTGGAGCAAGTCCAGAGAAGAGCAACAAAGCTGGTGAAGGGGCTGGAGAACAGGCCCTATGAGGAAGGGCTGAGAGAGCTGGGGGTGTTTAGCCTGGAGAAGAGGAGGCTGAGGGGAGACCTCATTGCTCCCTACAACTCCCTGAAAGGAAGTGTTGGAGAGGACAGAGCTGGCCTCTTCTACCAAGTGACAGGGGACAGGACTAGAGGGAATGGCCTCAGTCTCTGCCAGGGGAGGTTCAGACTGGGCATTAGGAAAACATTTTTCACAGAAAGGGTCATAGGGCACTGGAACAGGCTGCCCAGGGAGGTGGTTGATTCACCTTCCCTGGAGGTGTTTAAGGCACGGGTAGACAAGGTCCTGAGCGATATGGTTTAGTGTTTGATAGGAATGGTTGGACTTGATGATCCAGTGGGTCTCTTCCAACCTGGTGATTCTATGATTCTATGATAGTATATAAAATAGTAATCAAATGTAGGAGAAAGTAGCTGGTCTCAATGCCTTTTATTTTTTTTTAATGCATTTTACAGCATGCATTCCTTCTTAACAGCAGGCTGAATTCATGAAAGAGATGCATGCTTTGAAAGGTGTGAAAAGCACCCTTGTGAAAATGAAAGAATAAGTATCCCTGCCCACAGAAATACACCTAAGAAAATAGTGTGTTCAGCTACCACAGTAGTTCATAGCAGTGTCACAGAGGATGTTTTTCCCTTCTGGCCTAAAATTTGGCCTAAACTTGTGCCTGCTCATGAAATTGTGTGCAAATAGTGTCCTCGCGAGGCAAGTGTGGGCTTGGGACCAGCGTTTCACCCACATCTGACTAATAGTGTGGGCACCCTTGAATCCTGTGCAAACATATCAGGTTAACTTATGGGAACTTTTATAGCATTTTATAGACATTTCCCTCATCTCCAGTAGCATGAAAAAACCTCAAATTATGAAAGATGGTATCTTCTTCAAATGACCAAGAAGACTTCCTTAAATGTCACAGCTCTGTCATGCACAGTTTTTTTCCAGTACATATTATTCACCCATTGTAATTTTTCATGTCAATTCACAGTAAATACAGCTGCTACCCTAAAATAAGTTTAAGTGGAATAACTAATCTTATTTCAAAGCTATTGCCATATTGTATTATCACAGAGTGAGTAGGGATTTGTATAGGTATGTTTTAACTTCTAACTAATTAAAGCATTCCTGATATAGTTCTGAAGCAGTGTCAGGGAGATAAGTTTAGGCATCCTATTAGGCTTGGAACCTTTGAAGAGACCAGGGATGGAAATGACGCTTTTTAAATTTAACTTTCGAAGATCACAGATGCTGATGTCTCCTTTTTATCCCCCTTACTTAGATAAGTCTAAGCTTTGTGAAAGATTTTTTTGAGTTTGTCAAGAAGCATGTCAGCAAGTCAGACTCTCCTGTGGATTTCAGCTCTGTACTCAGAAAGGTAATATAATTACAAATATTCTTGCTTAATATCAGCTTGTCCTTGCAGCAGACTGTTCATCATAGCATGCAGGTGCTTTATAAGAATCAAGTCACTCAAGGGTGTGCTACGTGCCACATGCAGATTGATCTCAGCCTCAAACACCTCCTGTCAGTAGGATGTTCTTTTTATTGATTGGCGTGTTTAAACTGGTCATAGAAAAGTGCTCTGTTGTGGAACAAAGCCTGGAAAGATTTTCCTTTCCTGGTGAAAAGTAGCCCAGACCTTGTGTAGACTTTGCCACTGCATAGGAGCTTCTCCCTCTATGGAAGACGCTTTCCTGAGACCAGACAGCGCTGGATGTTTCCTGCCTCTCTCCAGTCCGCCACATAGATCATAGATCCTTCCTTTGCTCCATGGACCAGACACATGAGGGGATTTAAGAGCTTAAGAACTCAATGGGGTTGAAATACCTCTTGCACTTTGGCCTGTGTCTGCTAAGTAAGCACAGAGAATTGTCCCACCACTGTCGAGCACTGCTCTGCAACCCTTTTGGGTAGTCTTCATGGTAAACAAGTTAGTTGTCTGGACATTATTCAGAGGATCTCCCACATGTATAATATTTCCTGCACAACTTCTTGTTTAGCCTAGAGAAAAGAAGACTCTTTTGGAGACCTTATAGCAGCCTTCTGGTACTTAAAAGGGAGCCTACGGGAAAGCTGGAGAGGGGCTTTTTATCAGGGAGTGCAGTGATAGGATGAAGGGTAACAGTTTTAAGCTGAATGAGGAAAGATTTAGATTAGATATTAGGAACAATTTTTTTTTTTACTGTGAGGCTGGTGAGGCACTGGAATAGGTTGCCCTGAGAAGTTGTAGATACCCATCCCTGGAAGTGTTTGAGGTCAGAGTGGATGAGGCTTTGAGCAACCTGATGTAGTGGAAGATGCCCATGGCAAGAGGGTTGGAACTAGATGATCTTCAAGGTCCCTTCCAGCCCAAATCATTGTATGATTCTGTGAAATATCAATACAGACAGAAAACCAATTCATAGACCTGAACTTTCCCTAGCAGTAGATTCCACTAGATAACTTCTGGGGAAATTTTAAAATACACCCCATCTCAGGATTAGGGAAAGGGAGGCTAAAGTTTGGCTTCTCACCCCCATTACCACTGGCTTCAGTTGTTCTTATAGATATTGCTTATGTGAGAGAGACAAAATCCAAGAAAAATTTAAAAAGGAGTTTAATCATTGACATAATTCAACGTTTTTAAGAGCTATCTACCATACTTTTATATAAAGTGACATGCTACATAAGGCTATGTAAAGCTTTTGCATTGATAGTGGGTTTTATCTTCTGCTTTTACATGAATTTCACATCATTTATTTCTAAATTATCTCGTTCTTGGGTTCTAGGTATCATTCTAGGTATCATTCATGGGTTCTAGGTAACATTCTAGGCAACGTTCATGGGTTCTAGGTAACGTTCTAGGTATCGTTGATGGGTTCTAGGTATCGTTCTAGGTAATATTCTAGGTATCGCTTATGGGTTCTAGGTATCATTCTAGGTATCATTCATGGGTTCTAGGCATTGTTCCTTGGTTCTAGGCATTGTTCTAGGTATCGTTCATGAGTTCTAGGTATCATTCATGGGTTCTAGGTATCGTTCTAGGTATCTTTTTTTTAGGGTTCTAGGTATCATCTTTGGGTTCTAGGTATCGTTCTAGGGTTCTAGGTATCATTTATTTCTAATAAGAACGAATTCTGACAATGCTTTGTGCCCAAGTAGAACTGTTAGGACTGTGCTCCCAGGCTCTGCTTGAGCACTATTGTGTATTTTTTATTACTGTACCACTTTCACTGCTTTTTAACTTGTCCTTTACTTTTTTAAATCCTCCTTTCACTTTTTTCCTACATATGAGGAAATCTCAGGTAAAATGCATGTTACCAAACCAAAACAGTTGCTCTTTCCTTTGTAATGACATTTTTTCTTTGTGGATAAGTTTCTGAATATTTTCTGCAGTTTTTCCAGGGTGATCTCTGCCAGACACACCAGATTTATTGCCTTAATTATACATCAGCTGTCTTCTACCTGGAAAACCTGAGACAGAGAGAAGATTTTGGCATCTACCTGAAAGTAAGCGATGGTTTTGCTGTTATTGTTGACTTCAGGTTTCCTGCCTTATGACAGAATTTTAACAACAGATTAGGAAATTTGCTAGGAGCAAAACTATGTAGATAGCATTTTACACAGATTTTTTTGAACTGCAGAGGTTATCATAGATATGAAGTCACTCTTCTGAGCATATGTTCCCCTAGGCATGTGAAAGTCCCTACCTGTGATCTAGAACAGGCAAGTGGGGGAAGTCAGAATGGAACAATTGGCTGCTTTTTTTCAGGCAGAAAATATGTACTACCAGACTCATTCATATGTTTTGTACATAATCCATTGACTTGAAGGTCTCCACCTTAGCAAAATGAAACTGTTACAGAAAAAACAATCAAGCCATGTTATAAAATCTCTCTCGAGTATTTTACTTTGATATATCTTGCATATCAGCTTAGTTTAGATGTTGGATGGCACCACAGTATGTAGGGTATTATGTGATTTAGATATCCCCTGTGTACAAAAGACCCCCCCAGCCCATGTGCTGTGCCACATCAACAGTGACATAGACAAACCTCAAAACTGGAAGAGCATATCATGATTTCTTTCACTTAAAGAAAAGGGTACATGGCAGAAGCCAAAACAAGGGGAATAGAAAACCAGGAGCATCTCTGTATTTTCATGTGGTTTGGGAGTGTGTGGTAAGAAAGTAAGGTGGATTTGTTGAGAAAACCAGGCTGCTTTCCTTGCTCATGTGTATTCACAGACCCATGTGCCCAGAAGGAGGAAGCCACCCCTCTACAATGGCAGTAGTTTAGCTCCTGTAACAGGTTTTGCTTGACCATAGGTGAAGCAAATGTACATTGCGGTATCAAAACACCACCAGTAAGCATAGAGAGGAAACCTCTCTCATGTAAGGCTGGAAAGAGCTATCCGTGATCTCTTCGTAAAGTTACAGCAGTAAAGCAAGTTCTGTCTTTGCCAATGCTACCTCTGCCTGAAAGCCACAACTCTAACCAGTGAAGTGATAGGGCTCCCAGCCGAAGGGCTCTGCTCTTTCTAACTTATCATAAGCAGGCCACTGTGTCCAGTAAATACTTAAAATTTATCTTAAACTTTACAAGCTTAGAAAGAGAAACTTGAAGATGTGGGCTTTTCTCACAGGCAGCCCAAGATCTGCAGGGCACCTCCTTGTAGCAGCCAAAAACACTGCAATTTTCATGGCCTGGGAGATTCACATCACTCACTCTCTGTCAAGGATTTCAAACACTCATGGCAAGGAAAAGGGTTCCCAGTGGCAAGTTGCAAGCAACCCTACAAAATAAGGTGGCCCTCAGACATAACTGAGCTCTTCTTTATGAAATTAGAGTGGCAGATAAATAAGAGCATTGCTTGATCCTTTAGCAAAGCCAGAGCATACAAAATAGGAAGCAGTGATAGAGAAACAGAATCTGAAGGAGTGATGTGATTCCCCTTGTAGAGAGCCTTTACACTGCCCTTGCTCTCACTGCATGAGAAAGTTCATCTTTAGTCAGTCCCTGTCTCCTTACAGTCAGCTGATGATGCAGAAAACTGTTTACTACCCCCTGTCAGGGAGCTGAGACCTAAGGCAGGTTTCCCTTGTCTCCAGCAGTGGTGTGAACAAAATGAACAGTGCAAGAGGCTGCATCTGCCAGAGCTGCTGGTCGCTCCCTTGCATCGACTGACACGCTATCCCCTCCTCCTTAACAACATTTGGAAGAGGAGCATTGATGAAACAGAGAAAAGCTTTATCTGGTCACTTAAAGAGAAGGTGGAAAAGTCCATATGTAAGTAGCTAAGGTTAAAAGTCAGGTGTGCAATTAACAGTTAGCAAGTTATGTGGCCTTTTTGGGCACATACTTTGAGTGTGAATGGGTCCAGTCTCCCTGCAGAGATGAAATGAGGATGTGTATGCCTCTTTACAATCCTGAGTGTTTCCTCATTCTATAGGAAATTATCAGTGCCACCTTTGAGCAGTCAAAGCTCTGAGCAAGGTCATAGGACTCCCAAATCAGTGAGTCACTTGTATTTGCTCATATTCTTCTGCAGTGACATGCAAACAATTAAGAGCAGATAAATAATTGGAACAAATCAAGAAAGATCTCAAACAAAGAAGTTTTTCAGTTGGATTTATGTCTAGGGAGGATTTGTTTGGGCTAATCCTTAATAGGATAAAATTGCACTCACAAAGGGAATATTATGTCAGTGACCTTTCACTAAATGACAGATTTTTACCATGCAAGTAGCTGAAGAGATATCTCAGCTACAGATTTTCTCTAGCTGTTGTGGAAAAAGAGGGAGTTGGCCCAGGAAGAATTTTTTTTTTTCCTGTGTTAAGATTTAAGTAAATAATTTATTAATCCAGTCTTCTTCAGGAAGCCATAAAGGCATCTTTAAGTGTCTTATAGTTATATAGTACATCAGCAGATAGATTTGTTCTCCAAAGTCCTCATGCAGCTCCCACTGAAATCACAGACAAGACAGTGCATCAGCAAAATGCCCATCCTGCCAGACTTGGCAGGGAGAGGCAGCAGGCAGTGCTCATGTCAACCAGCAGCACACCAGGGCCATGACATTGCCTTGAGACACCCAGCGTGGTGGTGTTCTCTCTGCCTCTATCTTTCTCCCTGTCCTGGAGACTGAAGGCTCAAACACCTCCTTGGGAGATGAGGCAGAGAGTTAACGTCTTCTAAAGATAGATAAATCCAGAACTACTGCTTCATGGGTAAATACTCCAATGATAGAATTACCACCTTGAAGAGACACGGTTTTTATCTTCTTGCCAAGTCTTATGAGGAG
Source organism: Piaya cayana (assembly GCA_013389865.1). Classification (NCBI taxonomy): domain Eukaryota; kingdom Metazoa; phylum Chordata; class Aves; order Cuculiformes; family Coccyzidae; genus Piaya; species Piaya cayana. Next base: position 115,441 of record WAAB01000559.1, read on the forward strand.
TCTAGTCTAATGACCACATAAGGAGCACACTTTTTGGCACAGAATGAGTCCCATAGGAAAATAAGATGGTTTTGTCTCTGGTCTGGAGATTTCTGCTGGGAGCACAGCAATTTTAAGTATAGCCCCAAAAGACCACATGATATCTGGGGAACATCACTGGCAAAGAAAGAAGTCAGTCCAAAGTTTAGATACCTCTGGTCCAAGGAAACCAAAGATATTCACAGACCTGAAAAAAATCTACCTTTGTTTTCTGATCAGTGAATTGGTGACATAAGGAACTATAATGGCCTTGGATCAGCAAAGATTTAATCTCCACTTTTTACAATGTGAGGCACCTCCATCCTAGTTAAATACTTCAGTTACTTCTGGCACCCTTATGCTTGATATTAATTCTTATTAATTTCAACAGTCTTTTGATCAGGCTGTATATAACAAAAATTACTTTTCTTGTACTACCCTAGACAATTTAGAAAGGTGGGATTGAAGAACTTCTTGAGTTTAATTGGGTTTTATATGATNAACAGAATCTGAAGGAGTGATGTGATTCCCCTTGTAGATAGCCTTTACACTGCCCTTGCTCTCACTGCATGAGAAAGTTCATCTTTAGTCAGTCCCTGTCTCCTTACAGTCAGCTGATGATGCAGAAAACTGTTTACTACCCCCTGTCAGGGAGCTGAGACCTAAGGCAGGTTTCCCTTGTCTCCAGCAGTGGTGTGAACAAAATGAACAGTGCAAGAGGCTGCATCTGCCAGAGCTGCTGGTCGCTCCCTTGCATCGACTGACACGCTATCCCCTCCTCCTTAACAACATTTGGAAGAGGAGCATTGATGAAACAGAGAAAAGCTTTATCTGGTCACTTAAAGAGAAGGTGGAAAAGTCCATATGTAAGTAGCTAAGGTTAAAAGTCAGGTGTGCAATTAACAGTTAGCAAGTTATGTGGCCTTTTTGGGCACATACTTTGAGTGTGAATGGGTCCAGTCTCCCTGCAGAGATGAAATGAGGATGTGTATGCCTCTTTACAATCCTGAGTGTTTCCTCATTCTATAGGAAATTATCAGTGCCACCTTTGAGCAGTCAAAGCTCTGAGCAAGGTCATAGGACTCCCAAATCAGTGAGTCACTTGTATTTGCTCATATTCTTCTGCAGTGACATGCAAACAATTAAGAGCAGATAAATAATTGGAACAAATCAAGAAAGATCTCAAACAAAGAAGTTTTTCAGTTGGATTTATGTCTAGGGAGGATTTGTTTGGGCTAATCCTTAATAGGATAAAATTGCACTCACAAAGGGAATATTATGTCAGTGACCTTTCACTAAATGACAGATTTTTACCATGCAAGTAGCTGAAGAGATATCTCAGCTACAGATTTTCTCTAGCTGTTGTGGAAAAAGAGGGAGTTGGCCCAGGAAGAATTTTTTTTTTTCCTGTGTTAAGATTTAAGTAAATAATTTATTAATTCAGTCTTCTTCAGGAAGCCATAAAGGCATCTTTAAGTGTCTTATAGTTATATAGTACATCAGCAGATAGATTTGTTCTCCAAAGTCCTCATGCAGCTCCCACTGAAATCACAGACAAGACAGTGCATCAGCAAAATGCCCATCCTGCCAGACTTGGCAGGGAGAGGCACCAGGCAGTGCTCATGTCAACCAGCAGCACACCAGGGCCATGACATTGCCTTGAGACACCCAGCGTGGTGGTGTTCTCTCTGCCTCTATCTTTCTCCCTGTCCTGGAGACTGAAGGCTCAAACACCTCCTTGGGAGATGAGGCAGAGAGTTAACGTCTTCTAAAGATAGATAAATCCAGAACTACTGCTTCATGGGTAAATACTCCAATGATAGAATTACCACCTTGAAGAGACACGGTTTTTATCTTCTTGCCAAGTCTTATGAGGAGTCTAGTCTAATGACCACATAAGGAGCACACTTTTTGGCACAGAATGAGTCCCATAGGAAAATAAGATGGTTTTGTCTCTGGTCTGGAGATTTCTGCTGGGAGCACAGCAATTTTAAGTATAGCCCCAAAAGACCACATGATATCTGGGGAACATCACTGGCAAAGAAAGAAGTCAGTCCAAAGTTTAGATACCTCTGGTCCAAGGAAACCAAAGATATTCACAGACCTGAAAAAAATCTACCTTTGTTTTCTGATCAGTGAATTGGTGACATAAGGAACTATAATGGCCTTGGATCAGCAAAGATTTAATCTCCACTTTTTACAATGTGAGGCACCTCCATCCTAGTTAAATACTTCAGTTACTTCTGGCACCCTTATGCTTGATATTAATTCTTATTAATTTCAACAGTCTTTTGATCAGGCTGTATATAACAAAAATTACTTTTCTTGTACTACCCTAGACAATTTAGAAAGGTGGGATTGAAGAACTTCTTGAGTTTAATTGGGTTTTATATGATTCTCCCTCTCCCCTGGTCAGATTACTAAACACAATCCTTGCATTTAGCAGTGAATTTAAGCCTGTTTGAATGCATGATTTGAAACTCTGGCTCTGCCACCCTAAGAAGAGTTTAGTAATTTCTTACAATGAGGCCAAGATTTCATCTGGGGCTTCGCATGTGAGGTGTTCTGGCTTCTACTGGATAAAATCAGTTATTCAGCATCTTCTAGAAACAGGTCTATTTTTTTGCCAGCCTTGGCAGTAACTGGTATTTTGCATATTTCAGGGGTTCTGGAAGGTAAAGTCAAATGGTTGGACAACTTTCAAAAGTTGAGGCAGCTGCAGGAGGTCATAATGTGGCCTCAAGTCTGGGATCGTGACAAAAGATTCTTTGTGCCAGAGGTAAGGGGGTTCTAAAGGGCTTTTTCCTTGTGGAAGTTTTAGTTTCCTATCTTTATAATGTGGTCTAAAGTGGACAGGCTGTCTATATTCTAGTTGCTGGGGGTGGCTCTGCTTTAACAGGAGCAGATGAAGCCTGAGCTTTGTAGGTGAACACATAGGCTGTGCCTTGGATGGCAGCATGGTTTGTTCACTGCTAGCACCTGAGAGAATACAATTATATGATCCAGGAGGACTCTCCAGCATTTGCTTTTAGAGGACAGAATAAAATGGAATAGATGTAAGTATTCCTACTTTTTTATATGAAGATACAAAGTTGAAATTATTTGCCTTTTTACTTATTAAGCTGAGCCGAGGAAATTTCTGGTTTCATTAAGATACCATTTAAAAATGCACAGCATACCTAGGAACATGAGCACCTTTCTGCTGTGGTTTCCCCCTAACCCATACTGACAGACCTTAAGCAGCATTATGTTAACATCATCCAGCAGGTCTCAACTCAAGGATTATGCCTGTTGCAGCAAGAGCACTACTGAAGCAACTCAGTCATGCTCAGTTATTAACTGTGTGATGTATTTAATCTGAAATAACATTAGAAATGTGCTCAGTTTATTTAACTGCTGGTTGCCTCCCAGTTGATCACCAGATATGCAGGATTCCTCATTCTCTCTCTCTTTTTTGGGTCAAGTGTTTGAAGCAAAGCTTGAGAGAAAACAGCAGTGAAAACATTTTATCTTCAGCGAACAGACTTCTCCTTCATGAAGGGAAGTTAACACTAGCAGGTAATGTTCCTAAATGTCCCAGTATCAGGAATTAGCTTAACAGAATCGTATTTTGTAATGGCAGGTCCACAATGAACCTCTGCAGCAGTATTTGGGCAGGTGCAGGAAAGAAAAAACAAATATACAGCTTGTCAGAGAAAGACTGCCAAAAGGATGAGTAATCTGCATATTCAGGCCCCTAGTTCTGAAGAAACAAGCCTGACTGGCCAATGCTTTCAACTTAAAGGGGATGTTTTACTGACATGTTCAAAAACACGGCAAAAGGCAAACAGAAAGTCTGAACTGTCCTATACAAGGTGCCTCACGTGCCCAGGGACTGATGTCAACATATCTTACCTCTCTGGCACTGTTTCTGTTATGTGTTTCAGTGAAAATTATTGAAAATTCCAGAGGTTTTTTCCTATATTTATTTCATATTTCATCTCCACTAAGGCTGCTGTTTTGACGAATACCTTGGAACAAGGAGGTGTTATCCTGCTGTGTGGTTTCCCTTTTGTGAACAGAGCACTCGTACAACATGCCCTTAACTCCACAGGTAGCACCGTGTTCCCATGTGTATATTGATTTCTACACCACCACTCACAGCACTATATCCCCCTGGCAGAGTGGAGACTCATTCCTCCAGACATACAGGCTCCATTTTGTAGCAGGACAGAGTTTGCCTTGCTAGAGAGCTGCTGCACAATCTCTACCTGCACAGGAGAAAATTTCTGCCTTGCATGAACAGGAAGCGGACCCTGAGCAGTTTGGAGAGGACCATCATCTGAAAGGGTGCTGAAGCTGCATGACACGGTGGCTGCAGGGCTGTAGCAATGATTTGAGCACAAATAAATGAGCACAGCCTATATCTTACCTTTCCTTTATTACCTCCTTGGGACCAGAGGTGAAGACAGGCACTCAATGCTTTCTGACTCCCACCAGCAATATTACTGTTACAAAGGGAGTAGAAAAAGGGAAACGGTCCCTTTTCAGTGTTTTTGTTTTCTTTCCCACATAAAGAGAATTACAATAGCAGAGGAAAAGGAACAGCATAAGGGACTCTGAAAGCAGAAGAAAAAGTTGCTGCTGATGTTATTTTCCCTCTGTACTTGGCACTGGTGAGACCACTCCTTGAATACTGTGTTCAGTTCTGGGCCCCTCACCGCAAGAAGGATGTTGAGGCTCTGGAGTGAGTCCAGATAAGAGAAACGAAGCTGGTGAAGGGGCTGGAGAACAGGCCCTATGAGGAACAGCTGAGAGAGCTGGGGTTGTTTAGCCTGGAGAAGGAGAAGCTAGGGGGAGACCTCATTGCTCTCTACAACTACCTGAAAGGAAGTTGTGGAGACGAGGGAACTGGCCTCTTCTCCCAAGTGACAGGGGACAGGACAAGAAGGGATGGCCTCAGGCTCTGCCAGGGGAGGTTCAGGCTGGACATTAGGAAAAAAATTTTCACAGAAAGGGTCATTGGGCACTGGAACATGCTGCCCAGGGAGGTGTTTGAGTCACCTTCCCTGGAGGTGTTTAAATGATGGGTAGATGAGGTGCTGAGGGGCATGGTTTAGTATTTGATATGAATGGTTGGACTCAATGATCTGATGGGTCTTTTCCAACCTGGTGATTCTATGATTCTATGTTTGTGTGGGTGAAACACTGAGTCCTTTACTGCTACTGCTTCCCTCTGCACTTATTGCCCTCTTGATGAGGCTTCACCTCCTGGTGTAGGAGGTAAGAGTGGCCATAAAGTGTCCACAATTCTTTCTGCAATACATAATTAGAAAAATGGAGAAGATATTGTGGGCATAATTCATACCCACTAAGACATCCAGCTGCCCACAATCTGCAATACAAAAGTGCTTGGCACTTGGCCACTTACCTGAATGAAATATCTTTTAAGACAAAAATGAAATCACAAGTGAAATATAATGCTACACAAACAGAATAAACATGCTGTAAAGTTCCAAAACTCTGAACAGTCTCATACAAATTTGGTGTTAAGGTGTGCTTGTTTGAATGAAACTGAGATCACTGAGAAAACAGTTGCATTGTTTTAATCTGTAATCCTATAACTGAGAATAGGAGCAGCTGAGAGAATTAGTATTGTTTAAATCCAGGAAGAGAAGGCCCAGAGAAGCCACTAGTGTGGTCTTCAACTGCCTGATGGCTGATTTAAGGCAGATAGAGGTAAAGGCATCTCGGAGTTGCAGAAAGAAAGGGTGAGATGTAACAATGCAAGCTGCACCATGAGATGTTGTGCCATTAGATATTTAGGAAAAGTTGTGAACACTTAAAGTGGTGAAATGGTGGTACAGCGAAACAGAGGGGTTGCAGGGTCTCCTTTCTTGGATATATTCAAAGCTTGACTGAACAACCTGCTCTAGCTTGGCCTGTTTGGAGCAGTGGGTTGGACCAGAGACCTCCAGAGGTTCCTTCCAAGAGTTGCCATTCAACATCTCTGTGAATGCACTATAAATCAAAGAAAGCAGAAATGTTTGTCCATAGAAGACAATAATAGGGTTTAAAACAAATAATTCCTTCCTGTGTAATGCCCACAAAAGACTACTTCTGTACAAGAGATGCTGCCAAGAACCTCCTACCAAGTTTTTTAATTAACTGAAACTTACTGAAAAGTGTTTTCATAAGATGTCTAATACACTTTAACTTGCTTGTTTGTAGTCTTCTGAATTGCCACTGTCACATAATAAGGTCCTCAGGTTAGCTTCTTTATTCTCCATGCAGCTGGCTGATCCATGACCTAGTTAAAGTTTTAATTTTCAGTAGTTACTGATATTGTTTTCTGCAACATTAACGAGACAGAAAGTTTTCAGGCTGAACTTTTCAGAACCAGACACCCAAGAAAGTATTTTAGAATCCTCCAATATTCCCTGTAAGCAATAACTCTGACCAACCCCATTTGCTGTGAAGAGTAGCTGGGCAGTTTCATGCCTTCATTCCGCACACAGAAAAATCCTGTTGATACCAAGTAGTCAGAGAATAAAGGATAATGCCTGCAGCAGAGAAATGAGGTGATTCTGGAGGTGAAACATGATAGTAAGTTGGGACATACTGGTTTTTAAGTGCTGCCTTTGAGAGTGGAGTCTAGGGGATGAGGAGTTGTGTACTATGTTGGAAGTCATGCTTCTTTGTTAAAAGCATTTTGTAAGATGCAGTGATTCATAGATGTGCCTGATCTTAGAAGTAAGTACTGCCATGTTAAATTGTGCCATCAAACTAATTTTTTTGTTTTCCTCCTCAGAAAGTACAAGACTGCTTGAAGTCTACCTCTTCCTATTCGATGATTTCCTGTTAATTACCAAAATTAAACATAACAAAAAGGTAATAATAGATACAGATATACAAGCTTGGGGTTGTTATAATTCTTTGGCTTGTTAAATATTTTGAATACGCGTTGGAAGGTTGATCTAACAAGATACAAACTACCTAATCATTATGAAAGATGGGTAGTAATTCCTTATGCTAACAGCAAAACACAACTTTGATTCAAACCCCTGCTTCTAGGCTTGGTATGTTGCAGGAATACTACAACAGGTGGCATTTAAATTGTAAGACCTTAATATTTTCTGGTGTTGTTTGATGTGCTGGATTCCTAGAGCTCAGAAATGTTTCAAGAGCGTCAGAAGTTTTTTAATGCTTCTCTCATAACTTAGTCCAACAACCTGAGAAATTTTTATGCCAGAATTACCAGAACTGCTGGAAAGAAGTTTTAAAAAAGGGGAAACGGGGAAATGCTAAAACACATGGAAAGTTGACTTTATTCTCAGTCCCATCACAACCTGTTGTATGTGTTCTCTTTGCCTCGATTTCCCCTAGCTTAAAATGGAGATATAATGACTCTTCTTAAGAATTTTTTAATTGATGAAAGATGCAGTAGAGTGAGTTCTATAGATGATAAATATCTGTATTTAGCTACCACACCGGATGATGCAAAATTCCTAAAGCTTCAGTGTAGGAGTATATATCTGGCTAAATAAATTTATGAAGATTATTTAAATTAAGTCTAAGTGGACCTTTGCTAAATCTCAAAAAGTTTGTGTCCAATTTAAAGACTTATTGTGTTTGTTTTATTTTTAAAGAAGCATCTGTTCTGCCTTTGTAGGAATTGGAGAAGGAATACAGTGAGAGATGGTAGAACAGCAGCACTATCCCCTAGCAATGGAGGGGGATGAAGGGAACAGCAATTTAAGGGACCTGGTGCCCTTTGGCAAATCAGTCTGAGGACTGCCCCATGTACATGTGTTGCTAAAACTTGTGTGAAGAGCTGCAACCCATGTGGAGCAGCAGCAATTCCATGTTCTGCATATACATGAGAAATGGGAAAATACATCTCTAAGGAATGGAGGAAAAATCCTGCTATTAAAACAAGGGAAGGGAAAGGGAGGAAAAAAGACCTCTGAATATCTTTGACTGTTTTCTGCTTGCAGAGTTATATTGTGTTTCTTTTGTGGCTTTTTTAGTACAAGGTGTAACTTGCAGGGTAGTGCCAAGTATCAATGGGTTTTTCTGAGGTTCCTTAGGCAAACAAGATGTCTGGGTATCTTTGATAAGAGAAAACACATAATTTAGGGCTATTTAGCACCTGTATTTCATGTGCAGATGACAAACAGCTAATCAAATTCATTTTGTATTCCCAGAAACACGGGAGCTCAGATACCAGCTTAATCCCCATCTGTCCTTCTCTCACTCCTGAGTTGCAGTCATTCATAAGAGAGGGTGGGTTTTGCACAGTCCTAGACCAGCCTATTCCGCTAGACAGACTGATACTGAAAAACGTTGACCCCATCCACATTACAGGTAGGTACCCACATGTATTTGAACACCTTCATAAATACCACCTGGGCCCATTAATAAGCTAAAAAAAAAAGAGTACTGCCATGTTAATCTGGTGCTTTGTAACAGGCTGCTATGCCCCCTCCCTGCTACTAGCAGCCCACCCAAGCACACCTGCTATCTGCCCCAGGAATTTGACTACTGGAATATTCTTTTACCTCCTCCTCCCCTAAGCTTGCTCCACAGCAGACTTAAGCCACATCTTCACTCCAGACATATGACATCAGTGCCCATTTGTCCCTTTGCAGAGAAACCTGCTACATGATGATCAGAGTAAACCACAGGGCCCAGGAGATGCTGCTGTCACTGATTAGCTTCTCCTGCAGAAGTTTGGCAGGAACCAGAGTGCTGCTGGCAACACACCCTGGGCAGCAGCACCAGCTCATGCCCACATCTCACAGAAAGCTGAAACCCATCATCAGCCTGAGGGTAGCCATCACATAGACCTGTTTGAAATAAAATAAAAATGGGTCACTTATCTCAATTTTTTAATATTTTTCTCTAACTTCAGTTATGATTTAGTCCACATTGAATGGAAACTTCTCCTAACGATCCTCAGCTAGACTCAAAAACACCTTAGCTGCACAATGATTAAGTAAGTTAAAATAAAACAAACACAAGCAGAATTAACTTTTTGAATAACAAAGCTTCTCGCACAACAAAAAACCTAACCCTATGAAGATACTCTTGAATTGAAGAATATGCTTACATTCATCATTTCTTCAATCATAATTAGATAATGTGATAAAAAATTGGACTGACAGCTGCATGAGGGAATTAATATCATTTCTCCATATTTTTTTCCACAGTCTTCAGCCTGCGAAATGCTTTCCTAATACAGCATGAAAATAGATATCGCCAGTGCATAGCAGTTTTCTTACTACAAGCTCAGACAGAGACCAGCAAGGTAAGTAGCACACAATTTTTTCTTCTTTAATTACAGAACTGTGTTCCTTAAATGAGAATCTCAGCCCCTTTAGAATAGTCAACACCAAAACAACACACACACTCCTCATATGTAGTAGTACTCAGATGAGAAAACTGAATCACACTCATCTATGCATGGCACACATCTTGCAATTTCAGATTGAACAGATGGTATGATTAATTCCACTGTTACATAACTTTGCCCCTCATTTTCATACCACATCACATTTCTAGTAAGAGTGCTGTATATAATATCTGAAAGTGTGATAGGCATTTCATAGAAGTATTTTTCTCCTGTAAGTTGAATGTTCCATTTCCAAGTCACTGGTTATACCTTGACTATGTACCTACTAAAGGTGTCTCCTGAAGAAGTCATTACTTCCTTCTGTTATTGGAATACTACCTTTCTCTTACAAAGCTTCCCCTACTGCAGGTGGCTACCATCTTCTTCTCAATGTATCTCAAGTCCAGTTTACCAAAGGAGAAAATCCTGCAGTAAAACATTCTTTTTAACTTGGATGTGGTGTCCTTACTGCATCTTGGTGCTTTTGAGTTCTCTGTGCCCTAGGAAAGGCAGACTTTCTAGTATTAGTTGAATGAAGTGAATCACCTTATTTCAGCTCCCAAGGAGCCCAATCTTAGTACAATCAACATTTTTTTTTTAAAGAAACTTTGGTAGTCACAATGAGCTTCTGGATTTAGCTGATCTGATTCTGCAAGGCAAAAAGGAGAAGATGATCTGGCTAAGATGGATACTGGCAAGAACCATCAGATCAGGGCCTCAACCAAGCTAAACTGCGTCAAAGGGAGACAGAAATCTGAGTGAAGCTCTAAGTGCCACAGTCTGATTGACTTGTGCCAAGCAGATGGCTGTTACTTTGTGATATGCCTTTTAGATCTTCTAATGTTTGTAAGGTGCCTGCCTCAGCTGCCAGCTCACCCTACCTGCCTACCTGTCACTGTGCCCTACCAACTACACGGGGAGCGCACTCAATGCATTGAACACCAGTGTGGTGGGTCCCTTGCCCCACTCCCACCTCTCTCCAGAGACCCAATACTCAGTAGACACACAACACCACCAACCTGAAACGTGTGGCTGTTGCCCAGGCACCCATACCACTGCCTTGCCCTCTCTTCTCTTCCGCTGTCCCCTGCTCTCCTTCCTGAGCCTTGACAAGCTCAACAGTTTAAATCCTGCTTCCTGTGGGTCCACTAATGCCTGGCAAACCCCTGTGTGCAACCACCACCACACTGCACATTGTACTCTACCCAGTAGCAATTCCAGGGGAGCCAGAGCAACCACCTTACGCTGAAGCCAGGCTCTGCCAGACACAAAGAGTTTGTGCATGCATACCCTGCTGGCATCCACTCCTGGGACTCCCTGGATCTGCTGGTCATGCAATTAATCTTTCCAGCTTTCTTTTTTTCCCCCCCCCGAAGTGATGTATTTAACTTGTTCAGGGTGTAAACACACAAGAAAATCAGATAGATCAATAACAAAAATCTATGAATACCAACATGGTGTGAAGAGGAACAGGCTGCCCCTTCTCATGGATTTCTGCTCTTTGTGTAAGAACTCATTGTCTCTACAGGCACTACAGCAGGGATAGCAGTCCCTGACTACGCAAAATAAAAATCCTGAGGTGGTAGATGCACAGCTAGACCTTAAGCTCATACCACTGCCAACTGCTTGTAATGTCTCATCACAGCAATGCAGAGACAACTCAGCTTCTGTGACCCAGACCATCTGGATGAGCACAAATGGAAGGGAGTTATATATTTTAAATCCATCTCTGTAGCATCACCTACATGACAGCAGATATAGAGCTGAATGCTGTCAGCACGATGCTAGAAATTGAAATTCCTGTGGCAGATCTCGGAGCGGGACAGAACTTGTATTGCTGATAGTGTCCAAGCTGTCTTAATCAAAGGAACAGGGAACCCAAACTGCAAGCACAGTTAAATTAATAAATATTACACAAGAATATGGGTGAAATAGCCTGCAGCAAGCTTTGCTATTTAAAAAAACCCCAAACCCAGATCATTAAAATGCTACCTTCCAACCAAAAAGAAAACCTTCACTTGAAATCCTTGGCACCAGACACAGACTGTAGTGATGTGTAATAGCCTGAACAACTGTGAAAGTCTCAATTCTGGGATGATAAATACTCAGTTCAGGAATTATAAGCCTGAGTATGAATAAAAGCTAAATAAAACTAAAGGCTCTGCTTGATTTTATCTGAATTACTGGAACTGCTTGAGATTGTCTGGGTTTACAAATCTTTTCTTGTGTTACAGAAAACATGGATGTCACAGATAGAAACAGCAATCTCCAATTACACCACACAACGTGAAACCAAGCAAAATACAACTTTCTGCTTCCTGGATGAATCCTCTGAAATTTAATGTCAGCACAGCACCAACAGATCCAGTGGAAGACTACTGTGCTAAAAACACATTTATTTCTCCCAGTATGCTTTAAGTTTCTGAAGCTAACAGATTNGCTTGTCTTTTTCTAGAAAGCAGGATGGGGGGTAACCTACATTGGTGAGAAGTAGTTATTCCAGAAAAGTCTAGAAGGTTTATTCCNGACATGACTAGACAGAGGTGATAAGTTTTGACCACAGGATCTTGGAATAAACTGCAAGGGGAAAATAAGCCATGCAACAAGCAGATCTCTCTTAGATACATTTTTACTTCAGCTAGGAGAAGGCTCCTGCCATCCAGGGAAGTTTTAATAGAATCATAGAACAACCAGGTTGGAAGAGACCCACCAGATCATCGAGTCCAACCATTCCTATCAAACACTAAACCATGCCCCTCAGCACCTTGTCCACCCATGACTCAACCACCTCCCTGGGCAGCCTGTTCCAGTGCCCAATGACCCTTTCCATGAAAATTTTTTTCCTAATCTCCAGCCTAAATCTCTCCTGGTGGACAGAGCTTAAGGTCATTCCCTCTTGTCCTATCCCCTGTCACTTGGGAGAAGAGGCCAGCACCCTCCTCTCCACAACCTCCTTTCAGGTAGTTGTAAAGAGCAATGAGGTCTCCCCTCAGCCTCCTCTTCTCCAGGCTAAACACCNACTTGGGAGAAGAGGCCAGCACCCTCCTCTCCACAACCTCCTTTCAGGTAGTTGTAAAGAGCAATGAGGTCTCCCCTCAGCCTCCTCTTCTCCAGGCTAAACACCCCCAGCTCTCTCAGCTGTTCCTCATAAGACCTGTTCTCCAGCCCCTTCACCAGCTTTTTTTAATACAGCTTGTCTTTTTCTAGAAAGCAGGATGGGGAAAACCTACACTGGTAAGGAGAAGTTATTCTAGAAAAGTCTAGAAGGTTTATTCCAAGATCAAGCAAACTGTATTAATAAATTTCACAAAATGGAAATTGTGTAGCCATAGCTCCCTATAGTTACCTCTATCTATTAAACTATAGTATCATATTTTTTAAATTAACATTGAGCTTGTGGAGGTAGATCAGTAAAAGCATCTATTGTGTTGACTCCTCTCTAGTTTTTAAAATGACATTATTTAATTGCTTTGAAAAAGTTCATAATTACATATAACATTCAGTTAAACTAGAGATGATACAGAACATGCAAGCAGAAAGAGCAAAACCACAAGGATGCTCTGCTTTATTGGGATTTTTTTTTTAACCTGAGGTCTTTCACCACTTGATTAACAGTTGATATGTCATTATGTATTGCTTGCACCCATTGCAGCCTTTAGAGTTCAAGTTTGCCTCACAAACTTGAGCGTTCCTTTTGCATTAAGCCCTTTGATACTTAACTACTATCTCAGATGTTGTCCACATGACATGCATGCCCCTGTTAATCACTTCTTTCGCTCCCTTTTGTTTTGAGGTACTGGAAGATACCCACAGAGCAGCCTGAAACCACTTGCTACAACATTCATTCAGGCTTCTACCTTGGAGGGAGGGTGCTCTCACCAGGTTAGCTGAGCCTCTGAGATTAGCTATAGTCAAAAGAGAAAGGGAGACTTCCCTAAAGCCATTCTTAAGTGGTTCTGTCAATTCTCTCACTTTCTGTGCCTGAGCAGTCTCCCACAGCAGAGGTTAGTTGGCCCTTAGAATAGCCCCCCAGTGCCAGAAATTACTTCAGGGGGAACTGAACGCAGATAAGGACTTTGATGAAGAAGTAGTAGAAGCCCCATTCTAGCTGTTGGTATTTTTCACTGGGAAATAAGCATTCACTTTACTTCCACCTCTACTCCACAGTGAAATTACTCATGAGTTCAGCTGTTGCCCCTAACCCAGCTCCTTCCATCAGGATGCAGCAGCAAATTTTATCCACTTGAGCTGGTTTACCTGTGTGTATGAGCTACAGACTGGAAGCTGTATGTCTGTACTTACCTGGTTCAGCACCCTCCAGATGCAGCCTTGTCCCCTGCAGTGCACATTCCTGCTCTTTAGACTGTGCCCGTGATGGACAAGCTTTTGTCACAGCTTCCTAGGAAAGGCATCAGGCTTCATGCAAAATGGTTTACGAGTAAGGCAGGAGAGCAGAATGGAGTGGAGACAGTAGATCTGCTCCAGGACACCATGCAAGCTGCAAGCACATAGCCACTGCATGGCTTACATAGCTGTGCAGAATCTCCCTGTGATCCCAAGCTCTGCTGCACAATACATCAGACACTCCCCCATCCACTTGTCCTCCTGCAGGGTACATTCACATTCTGTACTATATAATAACTTTGTACAATTCCTGGAGCTCAACATACCTGTTAGGGAGGGAGGCAGGAGAAAAAGCACCTAAGGAGTTTAGAATAATGCCAGGCAGCCCTTCCCTAAAGCTCTGTAGTGCAAATGAATAAATAGAAAGCTAAAACTTCAGTCCTGCAACCTAGGCTACATGAAAACTTAGAATAACAAGATGCCAGGAATCCTCAACATCCACAAATCTCAACAGGACAGAGGATACCAGGAATCCTACATAAACTCCAGGCATTCCCTCACATAAGCAGCGAAAATCTGCCTGAACCCTACTTCACTAGTTAAGAGGAACCTGTATTAATTTCTGCCACGCTCCTAAAAGTCCTTCTAATCTGTAATACTGCATCAGCTGCATGAGAAACAGGTGATTTGATTAGCAACCTAAATGTGTATATCTGATTTTCATTAATGTCAAATCAATATCAGCCAATGTAAGTTTCCAGCTGCTTTTTAATTGCAGTTGGAAACAGGGCATGAACATTTAAATACTTGACTGTATAATTAAGTGGTAAAATTAATACAGCCTCCAGTGTAATTAGAAGCAGCTCAACTCTGACACAAAAGCACGTGCATGAATGAGTGTTGCTGCACCTTTCTGGTGACAGATAACCTTCCCCTCTATAAGCTGAATCAATACCAGAATTATACGATCAACTTCATAGTGCTTGAACAGCTCCTTAGCTGACCCAGGAGACTTCACACACTAACGTACTTCAAACACAGAGGACAAATAAAGCCCTATTATAAAAAAGGAAAGAAAAAAAGGATTGAGAAGTAAAATCTTAATTTTTCCATCTTATTTTTACACAGAATTCTAAATTTTGTTTGTGCACCTAAAAGGCAGTAGACGCAATTGTTAAGAATAAGTAGATGCAATTGTTAAGAACCATACTGATTATTTAATTGGTAATTAAAAACTTTAAAAATGCCCACAAAGTAATATTTCATTATTCAGTGGGTTTTGTCCCAACAGCATTACCTGCTGGCAACGAAAACTTTATGAAGAAAAATAAGAAGTCTCTACTTAAGGACTGCTCTTCAATTTCTTCCTGTCCAACCAAGAAGAGTTTTCCATACAACGTTTCAGATTCTTTCTCTATAGAGCAAAGACAGTATGGAATTTGGTCTTAAAAAAAAAAAACAACTATGCAAAACACCATGCTAAAGTACAGCTATTCATACACTTACTGCCACTACATTGAAGCTACTGATTTTAATATGAGCATAAGGGCTACTTTTTACCTTGCATATTATTAATTAGTAAATGCAATTCAGAGAAGTACTGCTGTAAGAAAACTAGATCTCTACAACCTAAAGAATCAGGAATCATTCATTTTAATTCCAGCATATTTACTGAAAGCTTATCAGAGTGAAAATCCAGCAGAGGAAGACCCTCATTCTACCCATTAGCACACAGCAAACAAAACTGTAAATATTATGCACCTCTAAACATTCGTGGAGTGTCACAACTGCCCTTTATCAGAACAATCCATCTTGTTTTATCTAGTAACTTATTACACCTGCTCTTAAGGTCTGTTTCTCTATCAGGTGGCTGCCTGTAAGCCATGCCTAGCACTCAGCACCTCCCCAGTAATGTTCTGCTTGTGGTGGGACAGATCTTCCTTGGTGCAAAGACTCCAAACTGCACCAGTATCACTTGGGGAAGAATAGAAATTGTTAAGTAGAAGTTTGGTAGGAAAGTGTTTTGCCTCAGCTTGAGTTGTAATGCTGAACTTCACCAAAGATCAGACTCCATGGAAGCACCAGGAAATTCTTTACTTGCCCTTCTCAAGAAAGACTTGTGAATAGGCCCATGGAAGAATATTTGTAGCTATTTTTCTCCCCACTAATAGTTAAGATTTACTTTCAGACCTGATAAAGTTAAGCTTCTCCATGCTCTCTCTCCTAAAAGGCGTATGAAGTAAATTATTACTTTCAGGTAACATTAATAGTCAAAAAAATCATTAATACAGCATTCCTGAAGTATGCCAGGGTGCAAATGCAACTCTGGAAGGTAACAAGCATGCATCACTACCCGAACCTTTTCTTTTCAGTTCCTGCAGAGTGGAGGAAGCATGCCAAAAAGAGACTCTGATGGCTCATTATAATACTTTATTTTTGCATTAAAGTTCAATTAGTAAGTGTCAGTTAAGGTTTACATGGGGGTGGGGGGAGTTAGGAGTACAAATCTTTCTGTTAGATAAGCAGAGATGCCAGCAAATCAAACCTTCACAGGTACATCCTTATTCCTTTGATTTTTCTTAGAAGACTCATGTGGTCATGTTTTTCACGAATAGAAATTAATGTCACCTCTTTGACTTGAGTGATGCTATAAATATGGATTTACATAAGGCTGAGGATTTGGTTCCTACTGTAGAAAATCTTCCCTTTCCAATTCCTTGTTTCAGTATTTGTTATAAACAACTAAACATATTGGGAACAAAATTTAAAAAAACACCAATCAACACATAATGCAACAAAATAAAGATTTCTAACTCAAGTATTGTTACAATATGAAAATTTAAGAGCACAGGTTTGACCATAAAACAATCTCTAAGATGACAGCTGAGGGAGAATGGGTGATTTTCCCAAGACACAATTTTCACAGTTCTCAAGCTCTGAGAATTTTATTCCACAACATATTTCAAATCTTAAACAAAGCCAGCTGTAAAGGCTGCAGTGACTGCTTGAAATAGTGTATGATTTTAGAATAGATGCCAATTTAGGTATAAAATGCATTGATACTGATACATTT
>WAAB01000561.1:0-48860 GCA_013389865.1 Piaya cayana
AGGGACACTTCCCACTGCATCAGACTGCTCAACCCCCCATCCAACCTGGCTTTGAACACCTCCAGGGATGGGTCATCCACGACTTCTCTGGGTAACCTCTGCCAGGGCCTCACCACCTGTACAGTAAAAAATGTCTCTCTAATCTCTAATCTAAATCTTTCCTCTTTCATCTTAACACTGTTCTCTTCATCCTATCCCTGCACTCCCTGATAAAGAGCCCCTCCCCAGATGATGCACCCAGATGGTGCAGCCAGGGAGTCACTGATAGGGACAGATACTCTTCAAATGTTATAGCTGCAACTCAAACATGTTTTCAGTGACTCCCAGTTTTACCCCAAGGTTTATCTTCAAAAGGTTTTGAGTAATTTTTTTCCATGGTATAAATTACTTTCTACTGATTACAACTTCGTTTTAACTCTACTACTAATTTACTTGCCACATATTAAAAAAATAATAGCACTGGTTGAAACTACAGAAATAATGGCAGTGTACGCAGATTGATGGTATATAAACTGTCAAACTACAGTCTTTTTATGGGATTATATTTAATGAGGTTAATAGTGTTTATTTAAGAATCTAAGTTTCTCTATGACATTTGACTTGATACCATGCAACATTTTAATTAGAAAACTAGAAAAAATGAACACTGTAAAGACTGAATGGATTAAAAATGGGCAGTTTATAGTGGAGTCTTGTAGGGATTAATTTTTGTTTTAATCCTAGTTGACATTTTTACTCATGATATGGAAAAAAACATCCTGTAAAGACATTATTAGTGATGTTTGTAACAGAGACAAAGATGGAAATTATTGAAGAGAGGCAGTCACAGGTGTAGGTGGCTACTTAGACCACAGGATTTGCTTTGAGAAACCTGGTCTACTGGGGGCTAATGTGGTCCATCTGACAAAGAAAAGGAAGAGGATCTTCAGTTATAGGCTTGCCAGGCTGGTGAAAAGGGCTTTAAACTAAAGTTGCCAGGGGACGAGAACCTCTGTCCACCCCCCTCCTACCAGTTTGATGCCAGTACCAGCATTAGGTTCCCAGAGCCTGGAGAAGTATCACAGGTCAGCAGGAGAGTACATGAAGAGCAACACAAAGGAATTCCAGCCAGTAAGTAAACTTCATCAGGGACCCAGCTTAAATACCTCTGGGAAAACGTACCTAGCACGGGGAACAGACACGAGGAGTTAGAGATGTACACGTGCCTGCAGGGCTGTGATCTTATTGGCATCCAATAGTAGGTTGGCTTCTGTGCCTGATGTGGAATGGAATGCTGGAATGGAAGGATACAAGCTCTTTACGAATGACAGGCAGGGAAAGGGAGGACAGGGGGTTTTGTCCTGGTCCTCACAGGGAACTCCAACCACTCTGATATCTGCTGGAGGAACAACACAGCAGGATGTAAACAATCCAGGAGGTTCGTGGAGTGCGTTGATGGTAACTTCATTCTCCAAGTGATAGAGAAACAGATGAGGAGAGGTGCCATGTTGGACGTTGTTCTCACCAGCAAGGAAAGGCTGGTAGGGAACGTGAAGCTCATGAGAAACCTTGGCTGTGGTGACCGTGAAATGGTGGAGTTCAAGATTCTTAAGGCTGCAAGGAGAGTGCACAGCAAGCTTGCTGCCCTGGGATGCAGACTTTGGCCTCTTCAGGGATCTGCTTGGCATAGTACCGTGGGATAAAGCCCTGGGGAGAGGAGGGAGCCGAGAAAACTGGTTAACATTCAAGGATAAGCTCCTACAAGCTCCTCAATTCTTCACCTTGAGGCACTGGGACAGGTTGCTCAGAGAAGTTGTGAATGCCCCATCACTGGAGATACTGAAGGCCAAGATGGATGAGGCTTTCAGCAACCTTACCCAGTGGGAGGTGTCCCTGCAGGGTGCATCAGAACTGGATCTTTAAGGTCCCTTCCAATCCAAAGCTTTCTGTAATGCTATGATTATCTGCTTTAATGGGGTTAACTTGATCTGTGATTTAATACATTGAAAGCTGAAGCCTGATGCATAGAAACAAAAACTGTTTGTGATGGTAAGTAGTGACTCTGTATTAGGATGGGTTGGCAGATGAGTGTGAGCTTCCAGAGCTTGCTTGGCAGAGCTGTGACCAAAATGAGGTTTTGATTCTGTTTCAGGCACAGGGAACTAAGCAGGGTTGAGGTAGGTGGGTCCTTCCATCAGGTGGGAAAAGCTTTGGAGATGATGAACAAGAATGATGTAAAGGCCCGAGAAGCATGTCATCTGAGACAGAAGATACGTAGAAGCATAGAATCATAGAACAACCAGGTTGGAAGAGACCCACTGGATCATCGAGTCCAGCCATTCCTATCAAACACTAAACCATGTCCCTTAGCACCTTGTCCAAGGGAAAAAAAAATGAAAGTCCAAGATATCCAAACTAAACAAATTCAAGCTGGATAAAAGGTGGTAGTTTTTAACTCCAGGATTAAACCCTCAGTTTATCAGTGCAGAGGATGACTAGTGCAGACAAGAGAGCAATGGGGATGAGTGTGCAAGACTTAGGAGATGAAGCAAGATGTTTCTGAGCAGCAGAAAGTAAAGGTCCTGTCACCTGAAGCTCCCTGGACAAGAGCTCTCAGTGACAGGAGCATCATCTGGTGGGTCCTGCAGAAGAGGGGTGGAAATGCTATATTATCAAGTGTGTGTCATAAAACAGAAACAGACAAGATGAGGGAGGGCAAGCTGTGCAGAGGCAAGTGGGAGAGGAAGGCTGTGGAGAGATTTTCTGCTGTTTTCTGACTTTCTGAAGGAGAATGCTTGATGTAACACTCCCTGAATGTGGGGGAAAAAATTAAAGGTTCAGAATGTAACAAGATAAAAATGATGGAGGAGCAGTGCACATTGTGCTTCTGTTGCCTTCTGTACCTAACTTGAGAGGCTTTGTGACCGTTACCCCAGAAATCATGTGTGGTTTGGCTGTTCTTATCCAGAATTGCAACAGCTGAATGCAGCCTGGTGTGCCCGTACTGGGACCACTACATTATGGAAAGCGGGGCAAGGAAAGCTCCATCTTCACGTCTGCAGGGAGTTAAGAAAACACTGTGGGAACTGATGAGCCAGATTCCCACAGCCGATCCCTCCCCTGGGGTCCACAGCAGCATGGGTGGTTTGGCATGTGAGGGAGATTATTATTTTTATTATTGCTTTAAAGCTGATATTAAATCAGAGATTGTACAGGGGCTTCTGCCAACCAAAACAAAAACATTTACAATCCGAGTGGGGCCCTTCAGGGGTGTGTCAGAAATGAAAGTTTTAAAAATTATTCAAGTATACATGAAACAGCTGGAATTGCTTTGGGTTATGTTCCTGATGTTTTGAGGTAGTGCTGTAAAAATCAAATATGTTTATTAGTTTCTCAAGCTTTCTGCAAGAGTTTTGCTGGTTCTGTTTAATGAGCAGTTTGCATTCAGAGCTCTATTCTTTTGTAAATAATATCTTGCCATTTTAATGTTTGGATGACGTGTATTGCTATGAACAACTCTGAAAATAGAGATGGAATCTTCTGCTGAAAATTAAAACCCAATTAATTCCAATTGGAAGGAAATAACCACTTCAGAGTGCCATATTTTGAGCATGAAGTGTTTATTATTGTTTAAAAGCTTGGGGTTATCCTGCTTAAAAGAAGCTGGAGTTTGGTGGCACCCAGCAGCTTTCCATTCCCTTGCTTGCTCTGGGGAGTGTCGTTTTGGTTTTGACGCAATCTTATTCCCTTTGTGTTTCTAAGGGATTTTTGCAAAGCAAAAGGGGTTCTTCGCATTTGTAACGATTAGATGTGGTAGCAGCACAAGAAATGATGTGAGCGTCACAGGTGGGTGTCACTGCTGGAAAAGTTCAGATCATTGTCAGAGAAGAAATAGGTTGGTTTGCATTAGACCTTGCTTCAGACAGCTTCCTTTATCTAATTATATAAAAAATGCAACAAGAGAGATAGATCAACAGATCAGCGTAAGGATTTTAGTGGAAGTGCCATAAAGTTTGCAGTTAACATTTTAGAAGGATGATTGATACCCAGCATTCATTGCAAATCTTTACAACAGAGGCAAAGATTATTTTTTCACTTTATGGAAGCAAATGCCGTTCACCTATTTTCTGAAAGCACCTTTTGTAGGTACATTTTAAATAATGGGAAAGCAAGAGAAACATTTTTTTTTTCCTTTTTATGGATTTCCTAAAATACCTCTCTTGAGCTATTTCTTGTTGTCTTGAGGGAGGAGGCAGTAAAGGAGTTGCCATGGCGATGCGATTTCAGTTCCATCACCAGTCAATACAGCAGTGCTATGTTATAAGCTTGGCCCATCTGTTCCCCTCGGTGGAGACCCCATTCAGCTGGAGGTTTCTTTTGTGTTTGCAAAGTAGGGCAATAAGTGACCTTTTATTATAGGTGGAATCACTACACTAGCGGAAAAATAACCTCTCGGAAGTGGATGCTTTATTTAAAAATTATTGAGGAAAATAGTTTGGGGTTTGTTTTTTTTTTAAAGTTCAAAATAAAAATTATGAAAAGGTTTACTGACCATTTTTTTTGCCCCAGGAATAATCTGCAAGTCCAGTTCAGAATTTCAGAATGCTCACTGAGCCCAGTGCTTGAATGAGCAAATATATTCTATATCATTACAGTGGTTTCACTGTCTGTCTTTTAACTAGAACTGTTTAAAAGAATGTCAAGTCGTGAGATTTTTTTAGTTGTCACTGCTACTTGTAACTGAAAACCGAAAAAAAAAGGGAAGAAGGCTTTTCTTACCAATTAAAAAACAAACAGTAGCACCATTCATTGCTAACCCCAAAACCTTTTTCTGTTCCCTGAGGCTTTTGCTTGAGAAGGTGAGAAGGGGGACTGGGACATGCTCAGACCTCCCTGGTGGGAGGGAAAATCAATCATTGTTTGCTGGGGTTTTGTAACCCTGACCCTGGATACATCCCAGATATTGCCTTTTGGGGAAAGACTTGTTTATCTCTGTGCTAAAATGTCCTGCGTTCTTTGCCTGATTTCCCAGAAAGGGACATTTGATACCATCATATGGCAAATTTAAAGTTCTTAATTTTTCTACTTTTCAAAAAACAACAACTTTGTTTTCTTAAAGTAGTAAGAGTATGCACGGTAGCAGCACAGAGGAAAATGAGTCAAACAACTGGAAAACTTTTGATTTTTTTATATATATATATATATATATATATATATATATATATATGAATTTAGGCAGATTTTAAGAACATTCAATGTAGAATACAGAAAAGTACATTTTTTTAAAAAAGCATTTGGCTTGATGCCAAAAGGAAAGGTGAAGGAAAAAAAGGGATTTCCCTATCACTTCTCTTTTACATCTCTTTGCCTAATTGCTTTGTGGCTGAAGAGAAGATTGAACCTTGAACTTTGTGGACCTTGTGAGGAGGTGGGTGAGCAAGCCCTGTCCTCTGTAGGTGTGGGTTTGCACTACAGTAGCGGCGCTTCAGTGGAGGATGTACTGGTTGCTTTTATCAACATGATCTTTAGTGTTCACATGAGCTGTCGTTGAATTTGCTCTTTCATCTAGATGCAGATGCCTTTCGGGCTACATCGGTATTGACCCACAAAAGATTGGGGGCCTGACTGTGAGGGTCGTAGTAATGAGCTACAGGGGGACTGAGTTTGAAAAGGGATGGCTGTTCCGTGTTATGAAGCGTGAATAGGAATCATCAGCACTATCTCAGTTTTCTAATTTTCTGATTTCTAGTATTAGAATCCGCATAAATGGAGCGTTACTGTACAGCAGCTTTACCCATCGAATTGAGCCTTCTGTTCATAAAAGGTAGTTAAATACAGACTGTGGCAACTGTAATTAATGTTGGAACGTCAACTCTAGTGGAACTATAGCCAGTTCACAGGTCACGGGTTAACACAGACACCAACGTAGAAGTAGAGCTGCCAAGGGGGTGGAAGCCGCTTCTCACTGCTCTACCACGTGTCTGCTCCAGGTGTGGAGGCGTTTCAACTCCATCATTACATATCAGCATTAATACACAGCAGGTGTGCTCTGTAGCTTTGATTTTACCTAGCTAGGCTTTAAATCTTCGGGGAACACAGTGGCATAGTGTGACTCAGTTCCTTTAGAGATGTTTTTAAATGTAGTTGACTGCTGAGTTACAAACCCCTTAACTTTCTTGCAAGGAAAAACTGAACATTACACTAAGCAATTTCATGGGTTTTTTTGTTAATTCATTTGGAAGTTAATAAAAAACCCTGATATTTTAGTTGGATGTGTAAGTACTCTGCTAATACAGCCTTCATTTTGGTTCAGATGAAGCAAGAGTTAAGTTAATGAATTTTGGAGTTGATTTGTCTCTCACTTTTGTATTGGGTAGCTTCTTTTTCTTTAAAAGCTATGTTGTCTGTACAGATCTCGGTTGCCTGAAAGTCTTCCAAAAACCTGGCTAAGTAATGACTTATTCACATCAAGAAAGAATCTTTCATATTTGATATTTTTTATGTTCTTAAAATGCACAAGAGTGGACAGATGCATCCCTCTGTTGAGAGATGTGGTGTCTGGGTTGTGTTCACTAAGTCCTCTTAGCTGTACCATGGTGGGACCCTCACTGTATATCACTCGTGTAGAATCTTTCCATTATGGTTGGTTTGACATTATAGTTTCTGAAGCAGTAGTTGACTGTGTTCTGCCACTGCAACAGAAGAACAAATTTTAAAAAACTCCCCCAATTGAGTGGATGCTGCTATCTTCCAGTGATGTCTTAGACCTGCCTTCCATTCAGTAGCCGAATTTGTGTGCTACTCATTTCCATATTGAAAAGATATGACACTTTTCCTTAGCATCATCAGACCTGGTTATATGGCAGTTCTGCTATTTTGTTTTATTTATTTTTTAGTATGTTTTAAAAGTTCTAAAATATGATTTTTAAAATATGTTGCAGTAAAAATTCCCAGTTATTATCAAGAAATTGTGACTGTTAAGACGTATTTTTCTTTTTTTTTTTCCTTGCAGTTCTTTTTTGTTAAATGAAGTTCTGAGTCTATTAGATATCTTAACCTACAGGAAAACTGGGCAGGGGCTCTTTATCTTTGTCTGCTAGGGAGTACAGGGATAGGGTGAGGGGCTACAGTTTTAAGCTGAAAGAGGGTAGATTTAGATTAGAGATCAGGAAGACATTTTTTACTGTGAAGATGGTGAGGCACTGGCCCAGGTTCTCCAGAGAAGTTGTGGCTGCCCTATCTCTGGAAGTCTTGAAGGCGAGACTGGATGAGGCTTTGAGCAGCCTGATTGAGTGGAAGGTGCGTTTGAACTGGATCATCTTTAGGGTCCTTCCAACCCAGACTCTCCAATATTCTATGATTCTATGATATTTGGAATTGGTATTTTGTAGTTTCTCTATGCTCATATCCAAGGTCCACCCAGAAGAAAATCGTAATGTGTGCTATAGTAGTGTTTGATTTCTTTTGCTAGCTTGCTAGGAAAAGACTTTCTCTTTGCTCTCTTAGTATTTTAATCTCACTCTCCATGGGCGTTGGGAATCAGCAGCAGCTAAATGGTAAGCAAAAATACTTGCTGCAGCCTCTCATTTTGTTTTGTTTCCCCCCGCCACCGCCCTCCCCGTATCCATTCCTTTAATTCCTTGTAGTTGCAAAGAAAATAAAGCAGTGTATAGAGCAAAAGCATTTTCAGAAGGAAAGCCTAGAAGTATGCAATGGTGCTGTTAACTGGACTCATAACACAAGATGCTTCAGTTGTGTTAATACAAAGCAGAGCAGCCACAAAAAAAATACTGTATTCTTTAAGCGAAGATTTTAAGCATATGCTTTAGTGTGAGTAAATGTGAACTTTAAATGCTTCACTGAATAAAGGTGAACTGTAGAAATTTGAACGTTTGTCTTTTCTGCCACTCCTTGTGGTAGGTCTGCAGCTGTTATCTCTCCCAGGTGTTTCCTCTGTTCTTGAAATTTCTGTTTGCATTGTTATGTCCAAGAGAGAGATCTTTTTGGCAGTGTTATTTGATAGTTGAGCAGACAATCACTTATTATTGAGACGTGCTTATAAAACTTAAATTTTCTAATTTCGCATGTTGTTGCTCCTGCGTGGGCACATGGAATGTCTCTGAAATGACTTTGGCATTCAACGAGTGCCATGTGGATTTGCAAGGGGAGAGCTACTGGGTGCATGGGTGCACGCCTCCTCCTTGGGAACCTGAGCAGCAGTTTGAATGGAAACCACTTAGACCACTTTGACTTGGCAAACATCATTGACTGGTTGCCACTGTTCGCTTTAGTATTAGTAATTTCCAGATTGTTTCTTTGTAAGAAACTATAATTCATTCAAAACATATGAACATTTTTTCTTTTTATGCTGTGAATTCCTAACCATTTCTGACTGCTGCTCAGGAGGTGCTTGCCAATGGTTCCTTTGTTTTCTTCATATAAAAAATTGCAGATCACTTCAGCAAAAATCAATTTCAATTACTCTCTGCTGTATTTATCCATTAACATTTTAGGGGAGAGGTTTAGCAAGAAAAGCTAGAGGTTTTTTAGTTTCACCACTGGATACTGGTAAAGACATTGTTGCTGAATTCATCAAGAGGGTGGACTCATCAAGAGAATGGACACAGAAAAAAATAAGGCTTTTCACTGACCTGACTTCTCTCCAGGCAATCTCACATGACTTGTATATATCTGTTTGCACAAGGAAAGAAATCATGCAGCCTGACTTCTCAGTGGAGAAAGCACAAGGAAGACACATTAAATAATTTTTCTACTGAGTTCATGACGTATTTCATCTCACTGAGGTCTGTTGAGATCAAGACAGTGGAGATTGTGAAACTGTTTCTAAATGATAGTACAGAGTTTGATTCAATTTGAAAACGTTTGCTGAATGGCATTACTACAGCACTTACAGAGTTTATAAAAAATGAATTATAGATCAGATGGGGGATTATGTTTGAAAACGTGCACTTACGCCTTGTGTGCTCTGGCAGTAAATACTTCATGAATTTAAAGATTTAAAATTAAACGGCTGGTAATAAAAATGTCATTCTGTGATGCCAATCTCTGCCGTTGGATTAAAGGTGGAAGTCTTCCAAATACCCCTTTATTCTCCATTTTATTAAGCAAAAGTAGTCTTTGTTAAGCAAATAGACAAGAGACTCTTAAATAACTTCATTAAAGCCCTCAAATAATCTCCTAAGTCTGAAGGTACTTTCTCAGCCATTCCCCTTTGCATATTACAGATGGATTCTTTACAGTTTGTTATTATAGAATTTTACAAATGTTGGATATACGTATACGAATATGGGATTTGCTAGACTTCGCAGATTTTACTTCAAATGTATTTTAACACAGTTTTGGATTTTGTAGGCTTCTGTCCAGTATTGGAAAATCAATGTCTGAATCAATGTCTGATTTTTTTGCCAGCTGTTCCACCTGGAAACCTGAAGCTATGAAACCATGAGCTATAGGGTAATAGTAACATCTGGGTGATGGGGACATCACCTCTCATGGTGAAGGAAACCCAGATGCTGCTGAAGTTTGCTCAAGACACTTAGAGAAAGTTCTTGCAGAGATTCTGAATGCAAAGCAGAGTTTTATTGAGGTGGACATCTCCATAGCACAAGAAAATACTGTGCCAGGTAACTGCTGCTGACAGCAGTGTTAGGAGAGTTATTGGGGATATCTGCATTGTATTTACTAGGTGTGTTTTGCAGTAATGAGCTGGTTTTAATTAAAACAGCTTAAATGCCACAAACCTTCAGACAACAGTGCCTCATTTAGTCTGAAGGAGTTGCCTTTGCATTAAACCAGCTTCTTAGGTGGCTTCTGCAGTTATTGCTGCCCTCCCTGGTGATGCTGTGACACGTACCCTGGCTAATTCAGGTGTATCTCCACTTATGTGTAAGGACATTATTCTTGGTTTCATGAGTCATCTGTTAACATGGGCATGTCAGTTGTTCATGTAAAATGAGCACTGTGGGCAAAAGACAAAGGTACTGAGCATATATATATGTACACACACACGTCAAAATATGTATATTCTATATATATATAAGAAATATATATACATGCACACATACAAGCTTATAAAACATATGAATATGTATAAACATTTTATATGTAATATAAAATATATCTAATACTATAATACATATCTATAATCTAAAAATAAAATAATATAAAAATATATAATATAGCCATAAGAAGCAAAAAATTATTCTGCCTCCAGAGTGTGATTTATTTCAAATAAAGTAGTCCTCCACAGCTGAATTGCTGCTTTGATTGTTGCTTGATGTGGAAGATAAACTTCATTGATCAATGTTTTTATTAAGGTATTTGTAACTTATGATGAAGTTGTGTGATATCAGGTTTTAAGGGCTGGCTTTTTAGTTTCCTGAGTTTGAAGTGTTTTTAAGAGGATTTTTTTTTTGTTATAGTCAAAAGTGCTCTCAGTCTTCTGATTTAAAGGAACAGTCATGCAATTAGTCGTCTAATTTAAAGGACTAATGGCTTAGATAATAAGAAAAATCTGCTGTTCTTATTGCAGAGCGTATAGTTGAGCATTGGCAAGTTTTCCCAACTTCATTGTTTTTTTCTCCTGAAATATTAGACCTGAGCAGGGAGTTGATAGCAGAAGACTATCTGAGCAGCCCTAAGGGGCCAAATAGAGCCATTCCAGATGGCCAAAGAAGTATTCTTATGTTTTTCAAGAGACCAGTTATGGTACTATAATTCCCTGTATGTTTTAGAGAAACTTGTTTTAAACTCACTATTTGGATATGTGAAACCTCTGCTTCTGTACCTTGAACAAAGGTGACCTAGAGGAAGGTGTTCTCTGCTTGAAATAATACGACAGAAAGGAACAAAATAATCTGTTTTATATTTAAGACTTCTTTGAATCTTCAGAATTTCTTATATTCTGTCTTATTATTTTTGAAATTACTCTGTGTCAAATTTAATTCCTTATACAGTTCTTCATACTTGTAGCTACTGCTTTCCTTTTCAACCCATTGATAGTAATGAACTCCGTATATACCACTTTCTTCAGTCACTGCGGCCCCTGCAAGCAGAATTAAGAATAGCAGATTTTCTGCAGCTCTTCTCACACCTCTTTCTGCCATAAGACCAGCATGATCCTCCTGCCGAGGCTCTGTGGTTAGGCAAAGGTTTCTCTTGAGGGATTCTCCATTCTTTTTGAGGGCTGATATCTTTTTTTTTCACTGGTTCTTTCTGACAAGTACTTGGACATGCTTGTTTTCCTGCAAGTGCTTGCCAGTTCTGTGCGTTATAGCTAATTTAGTCGTTATCCTTTATTACACATTAATATAGGTAACTTGAGAGCTTGGGTTGACACATTATTGCCTGCCTTTACTGGCCAGGAGCGAATCAGTGAAGTTGCTTGTTTTTATTTTTAAATTAAAAACATTAATTTTTATTTCTATTAAATTAGTTTTACGAAATGCGTAACGAAAAGTTAAATTTTAACTCAAAACCATTACGCATTTCTCAGCCCCTGAACGGTGCGTGCTTAGCTGCAAGGCAGAGTGTGACGGTGGTAATTCTTGCACATCTCGCACTAAAAACAAGCAATCAGGCAGGGCCAAGGAATTAACAGTTGTGCCAAAAGAATTAAAGATGTATTTGTCAACTGATGTGGCTAAATTACTGTTCTAGTTTTCCAGTGTGTGTGGATTTATGTTATCAGCAGTGTTTGCTGGTTATTGGCTGTTCTCAGTGCGCAGTGGGAATACAGGTAAAGCTCACACAACTGTGCTTTGGGAGGCGAGGGAAAATAAAAAAGTCAATCCAATGCTCTCTATTCAGCTGAACTGTGGGTTGCTGGAGTTTTCTCTTCAGTTTAGGGCACTGTCTGTTTATAGGGCTGTGGGTCACACCTCCTTGTACTGTTGCTTCCTATTTTGCAGGGACCTTGACTGGCTGGCTTGGTCACTCATAGGGGTGGAAATCAGGAAAAAACATTTGACGTACCTGTAATTTACATGTGTGACACCTATAATCTCTGGAATCTTTTTAATCAAGATACCACCTGCTTTATTAACTACTACTGGCTTTTTTTTGCGTTCCTAAGCACTTAGTTTCCCGGCTTTGGAGTGTGAGCTGGAGCCACTACAGGAGTTGCTTATATTATCCATCCTAGATGCTAACTTTGGGGCTCTAATTATCTTCCTAAACACCAGCCCACAGTTACCTTTTTAGAAACACATGCACAGTTCTTACGCAGATGTTGTTCTTAACATCTATTTTTGTAAACATAATTTTTTGAGGGCCCAAGAAGTTTCTGATAGCTGTAAATAGCTATATGTGATTTCCTGAGGGACCAGCAGGAGTAAATCAAGCTTCGCCAGTCAGGTGTGCATCCCTCCCGCAGCTCGCAACTCTCATGAGAAAGTAGAAAGAATCATGAATTAAATTACATTTAATTGGTAATGAATTTAAGTTCATTACATTTACTTCAATTTCTTCTGCTGCTTGAAAGCAATTTTAAATAAAGGATGTGGGTACTTGCAGAGATCATGATGTCTTGGAAAACACTAAAATAAGGATGTTGAATGATGCATTTAAATGAAGATTGAAAAAATTGGTAGAGTTTTGTGAAATAGGTGAAACTACTTACACTTTGACTTGCCAAGCCACTGGAGACTGAAAGGTTGTTCTTACATCTCTCTGTTTCGGGCGTGCAGGTCAGCAGATTGTAATTACTCTTAGTATCTACTTACAGCTTAATATCTATTTTTTTTCTTTTGGAGATGTATTGCTTCTTACTTCTGCACAGAGAATCTGGGACAGAAAGTAGTCATAATAGTCATTTGTCTTTCTTGCTTGCTAAACTTTTTGTTAGTAATTTTGTTACCTAGGCCAGGTTGGATGAGGCTTTGAGCAAGGTGATCTGGTGGGAGGTGTCTCTGCACATGGCAAGGGGTTGGAACTGGGTGACCTTTAAAGATCCCTTTGGACCCAAACCATTCTATGCTTAGGCTTTGGTTTTCTCCAATTAAGGTGTGAATGTTATTTAGCAATTGAGATTTAATGGACAGATAGCCATAATATGTATGTACGTGTATACCACACAGGAAACCTATACGTGCATTTGCAAATTCCAGCTGTGCAAGGACAACCTGGAGTTGAATCTTACCAGCATAAAGATTTCCTACCTGCAGAAGTCTTCTTTCTTGCTTCTACAGTTGAGGAGAAGCATCAGAAATAAAATACTCCACATACAAATCTGAGAAATGGGTTGAGTATTTTGGACACCATGTGTATTTTTTGTAAGTTAATCCTTCCCAGCATCTGCAACTGCTCTTTATTGATCTGCGCAAGTTGTATGCCCTTCCAAAAGAAGTGAAAGTTTCTGAAAGTGAAACTTTCTGAAGGGATAATGTTTCAGGCAGCTGTCAGGCAGTGAAGATGCTCTGGTATATTCAGAGAACTATTCTTGTAATGGTCCCAACTGTAGGTCATAAAAGATATTTGACGTGGAGTTTTTACAGAGAGAGTGAGCTGATTGAGGACTTAAGACTCACGTTGCAGTCATTGGAAAACATACTTGCTTGGCTTTATGTTGCTCTTTCTTCTAGGGATATAATTTTTAAATCCTGTCTTTGTTAATATTTTCTGTTATGGAAAATTCACTTCTTTATACCGTGAGAGTGAAACGTTTTGAAGCTTTGAATTTCAAGTTACCAAATATTTAAGATTTTTTTTTAAAGCCAAGCAAAACACAAATCAAAACCAGCCTCTCTTCCCAATAAGTTGTGCTCTCTGTTAATTTCTATAGCCTTCAGCTAAAATGTAACAGGCAAATCAATAAGTGCTGTTTAATAATGTATTTGTAACAATACAGTTTCGGGACAATTAAGGCTAATATCAGCCATTCCTTCTTGCTGGAATTGCTTATCTGCCACAGGTAACTATTGCCTGAGTTATCTGTCAAGAACTGGGACTAATTTTATAGATAACTTTGTTGGCTAATTTAAGAGAAAACTTTGGATAAAGGGTGAGGTGGCAAATTCAGAGATGTCCAATGAGTTCATCAACTCCTGCACCATGTTATTTTATCCATCAATTAACAAATACTGTTACAAAACCCCCACTTATTTTAAAAACACAATCTCAGTTGCCCTGCAGCTGGATAAATAGTGTAAAACTGGTGCAGCTACTGAATGAAGTTACTTTAGGGTTTATTAAATATAGCTGGAGACTTTATGTAGTTCAGCATCAGTGCTTGTGAAGTGAGCAGTGATGAATGGGGTTTTATGTGCTTTTAGAGTGAGGCTTGGAAGAAGGTTTTGAGTTTCTGTGATTTTATTCCTGAAATTTTTGACAGAAAGAACTTCTTAACATCTTGATACTGTGCCAGAAACCTTTGCAGGTAGTGAACAGCTTACCCGGGGAGCAGGGAATTCGGGAGATCTTTTGGCAGTGCCTCGTGTCTGTAGTTCTCTGGCAGCATGATGTGATGCCAGCATCATCACCACCCTTGCTAAAAGGCTTTAATGATATAAAATGAGGTTCCTTTTCACATTCTTGTGAACTGAAGTCTCTAAAATATAGTTTGGATTTCCCCTTGCAAGGCCTTTCTTCCAAATGTGCCATTTCAGGGAAGGACCCTCAGGCTCAGAAACATCATGTGCACCCTGAGAACTTGTCCAACCATAGCTGGAGAATTGGACTACAGTTGCAGTTATCTTTTTTTAGAGTCACAACTTTGCTGTTGCAGTGAAAACCAGGAATAATAGACAGACTATGTAAGCACCAGCCCGACATTAGATGCTGTCTTGGCTTTGGGACTTAGATCTTTTTTGTGCCTTTCTGCGTAGAATTGTGACATACTTGGTTTGTTTTTATATTATCCATGTATTTCCAACTTGCTTTAACTTCTTATGCATCACATGGATTACTGCATACCTCAAAAACCTTTTAGTGAGCAAGCACTGAATCTAAAACTGGTGAAGGAGCTTTTTCCTGAGAAGCAATTTCCAACTAAATGGGTAGTCAATCCATGCCAATAATGCTGAACTGTTTTGGGGCCTTTTTTGGATGCTAAGGAACAGTGGAGCATTGAGGAGCAGGGAAAGGAACATTTTCTGAGGAATATTTCCAAATGACATTCTAGAGGAGAGTAGATTTTTGCACAGATGTTAATGCTGGCTTCCAGTGATTCCTGGGAATGTGCCTTCATGTTGCTTAAAGAACAAACTTGGCTAATGCAGTAAAACAGTATATTTATTAAATGCAAAACCTGAAGGTTGGTGCTAAATTAAAGTTCAGAAATTAAGCAGATGAAAACTTGGGGTATATAACGCTACATTGACTAAAATATTAGCATGACTGCTTAGTGTTTATTTAGATATAAATATGCTGTGTTAAAATCCAGTGAATGCAAAAAAGTACGGCTAAAAGTATTGCTGGAAATATTGCAGATATGAAATGAGATGGGACTTAGATAAGATTCCATTGCCAGATAGGGTTTGCATTTTGGAAACTGCTTTTTGGAAACATGTAACTGATAATCCTTTATAAGACTTCCAGTTTATCCTGGTTCTTCTGTGAAAGTGACTCAGAGTGTACAGATGCACTTTTGATGTAATTACAAGAAAATCAGTAATTATTATTATTATGCATCAGAGCCCATCAGTATGTGCTGCAGTAGGCTTCACTTTAGTGCTTGTGGTGAGAGATTTTTCATTTCCTTGCTGTCGCAAAGTTTCCCTGGATTTATTTCTGACTTTCAGCATCTCTTTCCTGAATGCATTTTAATGTTTAGTGCTGTCTGCATTTAAAAAAAAGGGGTGGGGCTGAAATAAAAGTTATTTGTTTTTTTTTTTTAAAAAAGCTTTCAGGAGGGTGAAACATAAATGTAATTTAAGTGAGGAGGGACCTGGCAACGGCTTTCCTCTCTACTCATGTTGCGGGTGGCTTTATGTTCAAAGCACTGTGAAGTATCAGGCAAAAGCTGTTTTGAACGTTAAGTGTAACCCGGCCAATTGTCTACAGACACCAGCAATTGTCCTATTTTTAGCAACTTCTGTGAAACAAACTAAATACCATGTTGGGGTTTTCAAGTGCCACATTGTATGGAATCATACAATCATGGAATCATTAAGTTTGGAAAAGACTTGTAAGATCAAGGCGGTCAGCCCAACACCACTGTGCTTGTCTCTAAGTGTCACGTCTGTGTGGTTTTTTGGACACCTCCAGGGACAGGGACATCACCACTTCCCTGGGAAACCAGTTCCAATGCTTGACCACTTTTGCAAAAGAATTTTTTTCTGATATCCAATCTAAATCTCCTCTGATGCAACTTGAGTCCATTTGTTCTTGTCCTGTTGCTAATTACTTGGGAGAAGGGACCAACACCCACGTCATTACAACCTCCTCTGAGGTAGTTGTGGAGATTGATAAGGTCTCTTCTCAGCCCCTCCTTCTCCAGACTAAACAACCTCAGTTTCCTCAGCGGCTTGTCATAAGACTTGTGTTCCAGACCCTTCACAGGCTTTGTTGCCCTTCTCTGGGCACACCCCAGCAGCTCCATGTCCTTGTAGTGAGAGGCTCAAAGCTGAACACGGGGTTTGACGTGCAACCTCACTAGAGCTGAGTAAAGGGGCACAATCACATGGTGAGTGAAAATAACTCTCAAGTGTGATTGGACTGGTTGTACTTAAATTTTCCAAAGAGTCAGCTTCATTTGACCTCACATCTCCTAGATCATCTCCCAGATCATCTCCCATCCTTATGTGCAGGGGATGCACCACAGTGAGGTAGGATGGAAGACAGTGGTGGGAGTTCCAGCTCACACTGCAGAAGAAGCCACAGTTGTAAGAACATCTGGAGCAGGAACCCAGGGCAGTATTTTAGGAGTATATGTCTCCCTACTGCTCCCACGAGGATGAAGAACAGTGAAAACAAACCAATATTAGGTACAGTTCTTTCTGAGAGACCAGCCTGTAAATACTGAAAAAATAGATTTTATCAAAGCAGTTGCAAAGTTGCTTCTTGTTTAATGCTTATCTTTTACACAAAAATAAGGTACAGCCTTTTATATAAGCTTATATATGCTATCCTTGTACATCTTGAAGTTGATGCTATGTGATACCCAGCAGAACTTAATTGCTAATGTAATAGTGGCTTGAGGAACTGGGACCTTCTCTGTTTTCCTACAGCTACCAGACATAGTCATGCTGATGTATTGTAAATCAAAACTGCATTAAAATGGCTCTTTTTCTCTTCATCAGGGAGGAATTTAACTTCTGAAGTTAATTGAAGTAAAACTCTTCTGAGCACAGAGTGTGATTGCCAGTGCACACCTCTAAGTGGATTCTCCTCACTGAAAAGCATTGGGAATTCAATGGGATTTTAGTGACTTGTTGCAGTGGTGCTGCAGGCAGGTGAGCAGGTCCCAGGCAGCAGTTCTTCAGGATGCTGTGCCGTAGGGGAGCTTATAAATTTTGTCTAAAACACTTCCTCTTGCAGTTGAAAATCTGATGTTTTCTTAAGCTCATGAACCTATTTGAGCAACCTTTGAGCAACGTGATCCAGTGGGAGGTGTCCCTGCCTATGTCAGGGGAGTTGGAACTGGATGACCTTTAAGGTCCCTTCCAACCCAAACCATTCTATGGTTCTATGATTCTATTTCTGCTTCCGAAGTCCACAAGGAATGGAAGCCGATGGCGAAACTTCGCACTCATCTGCTGCAATCTCCAGTAGTGCAGCTGGGGTGTAATATATGCCCCTCTTCAGAAGGATGCTGTCTGTAGGAGTTGTGACTGAGAAAGTTCCTGAGGGACATGGTTTAGTGTTTGATGGGAATGGTTGGACTCGATGATCCGATGGGTCTCTTCCATCCTGGTGATTCTATGACTCTATGATTCTATGAAGAAATGGATTATTAAAAGGAAGTTGGCAACAGAGGAGCAAGCTCTGTGATCTGTAGGAGCACAGCAGTCCCATCCTTACCTTTATCATGTATTTATTTCCCTAAAATGCATTATTATTATTTACTTGCAAGGCATTGAGCAGGATTGTGTAGCAAGTAAAAGCAAAAGCTTGTCTGTGAAAGGTACGTGGCTTGGAGCAGGGTGTTGCTGTCACATGTACTGTCAGGCATCTGCAGTTGTGGTTGTCATGTTAAGTGGTTTAAAAAAAAAATCTGCTGTGTTTGGGCTCTGTCTGTTACTTGTAGCTGAGGGTTTGGCAAATTGTCATAGAATTATAGAATTTGGGTTTGAAGGGACCTCAAAGATCATCTAGTTTCTACCTCTCCTGCCATGGGCAGGGACACCTCCCACTGGATCAGGCTGCCCAAAACCTCATCCAACCTGGCCTTGAACATCTCCCATCTCCAGGGATGGGGCAGCCACAACTGCCCTGGGCAACCTGTGCCAGTCCCCCACCACCCTCATCGTGAAGAAATTCCTCCTTATGTCTAGTGTAAATCTGCCCCAATTATTATGATTTTTTTCTTCACTTAAGATTAATTAAAACAATAGAATTAAAAATGTGGAGCAGATTTATGAGAGGGCTTGTGGCCCCTGAAGCTTTGCCTTCTCTTGGTCCCCACTGTTCCATCTCTGTACAGGGACACGGCAGCTGCAGCCAGCTGTGCTGCGCAGCCACACCACCCAAATGTTTGCCCCGATTGTTTTTGCTGATGTTGTTGCTTGTTCAAACAAGACAAAGCTTTGGCCTTACAAAACCTCCTGTGTCACAAATGATTTTTTTTTCTATGCATGTTCAAATTTTCCAAGCAGAAAGAGTTATTCTTGTTTTTTTTCAAGTGTTCACACTGGAGGAATTACGATATCCCAAAACATCACTCACATACGTACATAAACCAGGCTGAGTGACAGGCTGGCAGATTGGATTTAGGAGCAGTCTCTGAACTGTTGCATGTCACGTCCATTTTCGTAGTAGAACTGATGGGTTTAAGGGGCGCTGCTGGGCACACCCACGCTTTTGCATTAGTACTGGCACCCCCCATATTGGCTGTAGATAAGATGTTTTGACAGGAAGCTTGTGTAAATAGTCAATAGAGTAAAAAAATCAAAAAGCAAAAGGTGGTGATCTGAAATGACAATAAAAATGAGAATTTTGCACATGCCAGTTTTGATTGCGTGGCTGGAGCAGTTGCAAAAATGTCAGCCTGAGGTGTACAAGAAAGCAATAAAATTATTTATTTGAATTTTATTTTTCTGTTTTTTTAATCATGCAGTATTCTATATGTTCACCTTCCTTACTCTTCTGCATTCCAGACTGATAATTCTATGAGTATTTTAAAATTTCGTTTGTTTCCAAGCCTAAAAAACAAACAAAAGTACATCTTTTTAAAGGTACTCTGCAAGGCAGTTATATATAATTCATTGTCTTTTGTAAACTGTCAGATCCCACTGTTTTTAAGAGGAGTTGTAGTTTCACAAATTTTCTGCATCTCATTCATCAGTTGCTCCATGACCTGATGCACTGTCCAGCCTGATACAGGTTGTAGGGAACTGCCACCATGCAAACATCTTCTTTGCCACTATGGCAAAGAAATTTTCATCCGAATATCTGATCAGGTTGTGTTGTCATAAATATCGCCTGACATGGGAGTGATGGCATAAGGCATATGTCATGTATCTCTTTTGCAGTTATGAAGTTATGGAATGGTATGCTGGGATTGAAAGATGTTATTAATCATATTCCATTACTGGTATGGGATTTAGCCATCAGTATTTCTTACTTGACTAAAACAAAGCTTTGACTTGTATGTTTTTCAACTCTCTACCCATGTTTGTCTCAATAATTGGTTTTTATCACACTGGTACATATCTGACAAAAAATTAAAAAAAGGCACTCCAGGAGTATTAGTATTGCCTTGTCTTGCATTGCCTTTATTAAAACCTCCTTTGTCCTATTGTTGCTAAGTGATCTATCCATCTTAATATTTTCCCAATGTCTCAGCTAGTCTGTTAATGGCATCCTAATGCATTCCGAATTGACATATTTCACATCATTTAAACTCTGCTTACCTATTTCATAACTTACTAAGGGAAAGTCACTTGAAGGATGTTC
This sequence comes from Piaya cayana, assembly GCA_013389865.1. Classification (NCBI taxonomy): domain Eukaryota; kingdom Metazoa; phylum Chordata; class Aves; order Cuculiformes; family Coccyzidae; genus Piaya; species Piaya cayana. The sequence continues at coordinate 20,053 of WAAB01000561.1, forward strand.
CTTTGTTATTTCTCTAATTTTCCGTTGCCACGCTATGAGGAAATGACAGCTCTTCCACTCACTTCTTGTACAGTTGTGATAAAGGCTCCTCCTCACCCTGGCATCCGATATACAGAGGAGCTTTGTACATTTGATTTCCTTCTCTTGTGTTTGTGTCAGCCTGACGTGATATTGAAAACTGGAAACTGGGACGTTTTGTACAGCCGTTCCTGGCCCTGGGAGGGACAAAGATGACCCGGTTGGTGTGGCATCCATCCTTGCACAGTGAGACTATCAAGTCGGTGCTCGCTGGGGCTGGGATTACGTGTCACTCAATCTTGTCAAAAATTCTATGAATATTCAATGAGGATTTTAATGTATTGTCATCAAGGAAGCAATTTCTGTGTAGTCATATTAAGCATGTTGTCATCTCTGCAGTTTAAATACATTGTTTTGCCCATGAAGTGACCTTAGGCGATTCTAAAATGGTCTCGTTTTTTTTCCATTTCCCTTATACCAAATAAATTAGTTTTACCTAATAGGAATGAACCTAATATGGATCTAACACATTTTTATAGGGAGAAACACATTCTAATAAATAATCAGGTTATTATTCTACATAAACCAGGATTTATCTTTTCCGCTTTTGGTTTCACAAAAGGTTTGAGATATGGTCAGGTAGACTGCAGTCAAGTTGTTCTCTAACCGAGCTTTCATAATGAGTTCAATTTTCAAGGGGAGCCTGTTAATTTAGCTCCGTACTTCCACTGCTGATGATGTTTAAATCACTGTGTGCTTCATTGTTGTATGTTTAGGTGTCATTTAAGCTTCATTGCCTGGGCGAGCTTTCAATTTGCATAGCTGGTGTGTAAGTATATTTTATTGTAAACAGATCATTGTTGGAAAACGAATTGGGTGCTAGTAAAGTATAGATTTTGAAGTTTCTTTTCCTGTGGAGTTTCTAAATTGCAGAACTTTCAGAAGTGCAAAACTCTGTGCACAGGTGAGAACATGACCACTGGGTTTTGAGAAAAATTTGATGTCTATAATGCTGGAATGATTTATTTTTCAGTATATCCCGAATTATGTATTTTTCTTCTGAAATCAGAACAAACTGTTTCAGGATATATGGAATGTGGTATTTAACAGCAGAGCCTCATATGCCTCCGTGGCAGTTTTACTGGGAACAACAGATATATTTTTGGATGGACTGGAATGGTGGGATGTCTAATGTGCAGTTAAATCAAGGGAGAAAACATTAGGATATGAAAATACTTTGTTATTATGTTGTTGCTTAGAAAACCTGAAAATCCTGAAAAGTACAGAAAAGTATATTTTGCTTTAGAATTATTTGAGAAGCAGACTACTTATTAATTCAATTAAACAGCATATTGAGCTGGGAAAGGAACTGTACATTCAGAGCTCCAAAGTGTATGTCTGGGCCAACGCTTTAAATATTAGCTGGAAGACCTTGGTACCTTTTATGTTTGTCTGAGAACATGCAAGTAACTGATTTTTCACAGGATGGATTATCATCCCTTCCAGATTCAAGCAGTAGTCACTTCTGAAAAATACAGTCATTGTTTCTAAGGATACCAAGTGGTTTCTTGAAAGCGATTGTGTTCCTGCACCAAATGTGTCAGCATTGGAGGAGAAGGTTTTGCCAGTTTTGCAAGAACGTTCACAGCCTTGAGCTTTGCAGCTAGGCTTGAGAAAACTTTCCTTAATACCTTCCCAGGATTGTTTACTCTCTTCTATAAAAGCTATCAAAGCAACTTAGTGATAAGAACCTTCCAGAAGTTTATTTTATTTACGTTACTTCATGCACTTGTTATGTGTGTGACTGGTAATGCTTTTTGGTCATATCCTTTGCACATGGATAAACATACTGAATATATGGATAAAACTGAGCTGTGTTTATGGATGAATGCGTCTATGTACTTTTGAAGATAAGCAGTGAGGTGTGTTTTATTCAAAGACACAAAGATAACCATTTGTAAATAAACAGGTAATCCTTGTTGGAAAAAACCCACTTTTTGTTTGATAAAACCTGGAATGCTTCATTTAAATTGTCATTATAAGCTATGATTTTATTTCTTGCTCACGTTGAGGCTGCACTATAGAAGAAAGAATGTAAACCCTCCTGTGCTTTGACATGAGTCGGTCCCTAGTGTCAATCATATGTTCTATAAATTACCTAAATCTTCAGAAGCAGACGCCCACTGCCAGAACCAAGGTGTTAGGTGTGGTGAGGTTGGTTAGGTAAGATAGGGCTGCCCTTATCTGAAAAGTGATGAATCCTTCAGGACTGCCAATTAGTGCAGCTCTCTCAGTGTATGAGCAGATGAGTAATTTTGTGTGAGGTTTAGTTGACTGGTATCTTCGACAAGAGAATTTTAGACTTTGTTTGCACTAAAAGCTAGTGCCCATGCTGCAGCCTTGCCCAGAGGATGAGAACAGACAAGAGCCCAGGCAAAAAGGGAGAGATGCCAATGTAAGTAGTATATCCAACCTCACTTTGTGCATTACTCTGACTTTGAATGCTCACCTTTCTCCTGTAGTCCAGATATTGGAGGCATGCAAGAAAGTGTTGGGCTTTTGTAGTGGAAGACACCAAGTTTCACTGGGTGTATTGGCCATGCCAATAAATAAGTAAAGGGCCCAATTTTCTAAATGCAATACATACACATTTGATTGTCTGCATAAGAACAGCTTTGTGCACGTGTGCAATCATGTGCAGTGTCCTTGGTTGTGGCAGTTACAGTGATTTTCCATCATTTCAGTGAGTCCTCTCCAGTGAGCTGTTCAGCAACTGGAAGTGGATTAAAGAGAAAAGCAGAAAAAGTATTCAGATTGATCTTTGCCAAACAAAAAGACAAGAACATCAAGCATCCCCGGCTCCTGATACAGGATATTTACAGTATAAGGCAGTATGAGTTTTCTTTAAGCTTCATGTTTTCAACCAATTTTTTTAATGTTTCAAAAGCCCTGTGGTAAAGTCAAAGCAGACTAGCACAGAATTAACAAATGCGACTCTAGTATGCCTGCAGGGCTTTGGATATACATATAAAGTAGTAATCCTGTCTGAAGTGATTTCTTCTGAGTTGCTTAGAAAGTCTTTTGACAACTTTTTGTGTTTAAAAGCATTTATTGTTGTGGTCAGAAGAAACGATATTTTTCTCATGCTTTCCACTGAGAAAAGAGTCTCTGGTTTTCTGTTGTTTCTAACAGCTAGCAAAGTCCATAAGCAATTAGTACCGAAGCCCAGGAGAAAGAATAATGCTTCATGGCTGTACTTTGTTTCCCCTGAACTGTGTGTTAGATTTCAGTGCTGCAAAAATTAATTTCGTATTGTTTGGCGTTCTGAGCAAGCTTAATCATATTGTTTTATGCTGGTTGTATTACGGAGTTGCACTTGGGTTTTAAATGACTGCATAAATATTTGCAGAGGAGAGGAAAAAAATCTTTACTTGTAGAAATGACTTGTCGCTAATTAATACAGAATCTATACGCATTACTTTTCATTTAAGCTTGTAGCTAATTGCTGTCTCACTGACTTTGAGAAGTCAGACATCTGTAATACCCATCAGCTGAAATTCCAGACCAGTATTTTAGGGATGTGCATAAATGAAAGTATTGAATAATTTGCAATTAGTGCATAGATAGCCTTTTATTCTAGAGGTATAAAAAGTACTATGAGCCTTTTTAAACAGATGAGGAACTGAGGGAAAATATGAAATAGCTTGATAAAGACTGGGATTTAGCTCTTACTGCTAAAATGAAATGTGTGCTGGCAGCCTATAAAGCTAAGATCCTAGGCTGCATCAAATGAAGTGTAACCAGCAGGCTGAGGGAGGTGGTTCTTGCTCTTGTGAGATCTGACCTGGAGTACAGTGTTCATTTCTGGAGATGTCAGCACAGGAAAGATGTGGAGCTCTTGGATTGAGTCCAGAAGAGGGCCACAAAGACAATCAGAGCGCTGGAGCACCTCTGCTTTAAGGATGTACTGAGAGAGTTGTTTTTGTTCAGCTTGAAGAAGAGAAGGCTCTGGGTAGACCTTATAGAATCATAGAATCACCAGACTGGAAGAGATCCATCGGATCATCGAGTCCAGCCATTCCTATCAAACACTAAACCATGTCCCTCAGGACCTCATCTACCCGTGCCTTAAACACCTCCAGGGAAGGTGAATCAACCACCTCCCTGGGCAGCCTGTTCCAATGCCCAGTGACCCTTTGTGTGAAAAACTTCCCGCTAATGTCTAGCCTAAATCTCCCTTGGCGGAGCTTGAGGCCATTCCCTCTTGTCCTGTCCCCTGTCACTTGGGAGAAGCATAGCAACCTTCCAGTACTTTAGAGGGGCTACGGGAAAGCTGAGAAGGGACTTTTTACCAGGAAGTGCAGGAATAGGAAAAGTGGTGATGTTTTTAAGCTGAAAGAGGGGACATTTAGGTGAGATATTAGGAAGAAATGTTTTCCTATGAGAGTTGTGAGGCACTGGCACAGGTTGCCCAGAGAAGCTGTGGATGTCCCATCCCTGGCGGTGTTCAGTGCCAGGTTGGATGGGGCTCTGAGCAACCTGGCCTGGTTGAAGGTAGCCCTGCCCATGGCAGGGGCTTGGAATTGGATGGTCTTTGAGGTCCCTTTCAACCCAAACCATTCTATGATTCTGTGCTACTTATTTTTAAAGTTGGCATTTGTCTTCTGTTCCTCACTCACCTCCCTCTCTCCCTGTGCAGAATTGCTGGGATTTCACTAGGGAACAGGGACCCTCTGCTATCCTGTCCATCTAAAGGAAAAAAATCAAAACAAACCCTTACCATTAGGGTGTTTTTCTAAATACTTGTTATTTAATTTACAGCTGGTGTTGTGAGCACCTGTAGCTGTGCGATGAGGTGCTAGGAGATTGATTGTCTCGATGGAACCAAATTCTGAAAGTGAATTCTACTGTTGTGCTGCTGCATCAACACTGTTTTCTCGCTAAACATTTTGACTGTTATTTGATACACTTCTCTGGAATGTTCTGTTTGTAACGTTCTTGTGTGACCAGAAATGAATAACATGGGTGCTGTTGAAGTGTAAAATTAGGCACATTTTAAAAAAATCTGCGGAAGACGAATTTTTTAAGATCAGTGATATTTTCCTCCATACTAAACTTAATGAAAATAGAATTCAAGGGATTTTTGTCTCTTCAGAAATCACACTAGGCTTACAATAGATACTTGGTTCTGATTTCTTTATTCACGTCTCCTGTTATTATTTAGCTGCCATATAGATAGATATTTGGTACCTTATATATTCTGCATATACTTTGAGATTTGAGTTGTGCAGCTATCTAATAGTGGAATTTGAAATAGCGAATGTTTGTTTTTATTTCCCCAAAACTGACATTCCTGTTCTTTTTACAAGGTTTGGCAACTTCCTCATCTTAAAATGCTCTGTCAGGAGATGCGAGAGGCATCCCCCTAGCACTAAGAAAGGCATTGGCTTGATATGATCTGAATACGAAATCAGAAGCTTCATCTTTTTATAGTATTTGAACATAAACGTGTTGTGAGTGGCAGCATCCTGCCAAACAGAAATACTGAGTAACTCAGCTCCATGGCTCTGAGAAGGAGCAGATACAAAGGGAGGAATTTCTGAACAGAGCAAGTCTGTAGTGATTTATTCCTCAAGCTCCAAATCTCAAGAACTACCTTTGGAATAATCTTGATCTTGATATCATAAAACTTGTACTGTATGAGTTAAATTCCTATTCCAAAATGGATTTTAAACTCTGGCTTTGTTCTTTTTCACTTTTTTTTCTTTATGCCTAGTATAAAAAGAGGAAAACCTGGACATTACCGAAGTATTCACCCTATGCCTGTCGTTCACAAGAATACCAGAATTTTCAACCCACAGCAGGCTTCTTTGTAGTCAGATTTCTATATGCATTCGAGAACTGAAAAATTAAATTGCAAGAGTTAAATAAAAAGTAAAAATCCCTTATTTCTAACTGTGCATGTGTTTATCTTTGAAAAGCCATAAAGTTATTGGCAGGCCAATTCATTTATTTCTTCCTTTATGCCTGAGTGGCTAACATTTAAAGAGTGTATACATTTCCATTGTGCACCTTAACCTATTCAAACCTGCACCGTACACTCTAGGTGACAGGAGGCCACCACGTACTTGACCTCTGCTCACCAGGGCTGCAGGTTGCTCCATTAACGTGCTAATTGTGTGCTTCTGGCTTGCTGCAAGCCCAGGGATGATGTACTATCAGAGACAGTACATGTGTTTATATGTTATCCGTCTCTGAGTGTGGAACGTTGTGTTCCATTATAGCTTTAAAATGATTAAGTTGTTCAGCAATTTTTTTTTTTCCCCTGCTGGTGTAAGTTGCTTTAGGAGCTGGTGGCATCTAGAGGTTTTTTAAGGGGTAACTTTGATGGTGGTTGGTCTAAAGACTTTTTTAGATCCCATCCAATCTTACTTTTTGATTCTGTGGTGGAATATGATTCCCTCTAGGGGAGTAATAAAAAATGCACTGGAAAGACCCTTTTCCTCAATAGAATTTGATTTATTAAATAAGCTCCTGTAGCCATGTAAGTCTACATATGGATAATCTATTTACACACAGATTTGCTCTGATTTTTAAATGTAAGAAAATACTTCATAGTATCTTCATAGTCATAATGAGATTTTTCTGTTGCTTGAGTGGGTAAGTGAAAAAATTGATTTTTAGGCTCACAGTACGGAGAGGGTGAAATGACCCAAAAAGCTAGAATAAACTCATTAAGTAAAAGACATGACAACTAGATATCTATCTATAAATGCAAAGACAATATAAAGATACAAGTTCATGAGGTAGATCCTGAAAAATGTATTTTCACTGTTTTTATCTTCATTTTTTAAATTATTGTACTATTGTGATTATAGGAAATGTGGAATATGTTGCTTGCTGTTGCAGAGCCAGCAGATGGAGCAAAAGAGCATGATAAATGGATAAAAATATACCAAATGCACTTACTGTTAGCTGGGAGAGGGGAATGTCTTCAATATTTTTTTTCTCAATATTTGACCAGTGTCATGGTTTCCCATCTGTCTAATGTAGCTTCTGTTCCTGCCTGTAGCAGTGTGCATGACTTGCTCTGACTTTCCTCATAAAGGCCATTTCATCCTGAAAGGATCCAGGTTGACTTTATGTTTTTGTATAGACTGACTTTAACTTTTTGCCAGTCTACTTCTGTATGGGAAAGTGCCCATGAGAAAGCACTGATTCAGTTTTCATTTCCAAAAAAGTTTGGCTTTCAGATAATTAGGAGCACAAATCTTGTCTTGCAAATGCCTCAGCTGATGAAGTCAGAATGGTATCTTTATTTTTTGGTCTTTTTTTAATTACACTGAAACCAGGAGGACAGTGTGAGCTTCTACAAAGAGCTTTACGTCCTTCCTGCTTGTGCATGCTCTGGGATAACCATTGCACAAGATGCACACGGCATCTTGGTAAAGGCATCTTGGGAAGGCTGTGGAGGGAGAGTGCCTCTCTTTCCCCGTCACTTGTACCTGCACACTCTGCAAAGGGATTTCATCTTTCTGTCTCTTGAATATGAAAACACTGCATTGCAGTGAGTTTTGGTGTGCCCATGGTTGCGTGTCCCGCTTACTACGGTTTAACTTTTGGTTGTTGAGTTGCTTATGCTGGAATAAGATAAGGATAGCTGGATGTGTCTAAGAATAGCAGGATGCTTCTAACAGGACTGACAACAAATTTAAGACTTTTTTAGTAGGAAAAAAATATTTTTATCCTAAGAAGAAGGTTAAATTGTGAATCTGTTCTACTAGCTCAATGTTTTAGGTTTGGTTTTTTTTTTACTTTTCTGCTTTACAACCATTCACTATGTAAAGAAAGGAGTGTTGAACTATTGATACCATTTTCAGTGGAGTAAAATGGTTTGATTGGAAAAAAAATATATACAAGGTCTGCTTTACAACCATTCACTGTGTAGAGAAAGGACTGTTGAACTACTGATACCATTTTCAGTGGAGTAAAATGGTTTGATTGGAAAAAAATATATATACAAGGTCTGACACAAAACCTCCTGAGACTAACCTTATGGCTCGGGAACCAAGGGTAGGAGCAGTGAGACAAAGAGGTGGTTATAGACCATCCTCTTACCTGTAACAGTGAGATAAGACTCTTGCTTCACTCAGTACAAGTGGACGTGTGTTCAAGTAGAGTTGTTTTCTTCTTGGTTGGAAAATTTCGGTGTGCAGGACTGAACAGCATGTTCACATCAAATTTCTTGTGAAACCGAAGAAATGACTGATGGAAACTTCTCAGTTATTGACTGAGGCTTATTGTGAAGAGATCTCAAAGATCAAATTGGTGCTCAGAGGAATCCATTTTTTTGTCAGCAGAAGATGTGAAAGCAAAACTGACGGAGATCCTCAACAGCTTTTCAGACAATGATCTGTGGAATTGCTTTGGACGTTGGCAGCATCGGATGCAGCTGTGTGTCAGCTTAGGAGAGAATTAGTTTGATAGTGATTGTAGTTGATTTTCTTAAAGTATTACATAAAAAACAGTTACAGGCACAGTCTCTGCGGTTTTTTGTGTTGGACCTTGTATGCATATGGAAACGGAAGCTATCTCTCCTTGCACATGAGAATGAAGAACAAGAGGCTTGTTGGGATTTTAATGTAATTTGAACCCAGTGCTAAAATATACTACATGCTTAAAGTGCTACAGACAACAACACTGGGTGGTATTTAATTTCTACTAACCTGGGAGCAGTTCTGTGTTAGTACGTTTATGTTGTAGATAGTTTGCTGAAGGCAGGTGGCTGAACACAGTTACGTGGAGAAATTTCCATCAATAAACTGTAACAAACAGTTCTTTCTTCTCTGGTTATATATATGTAGCTCTTATTTTCCTGTTAAGCAACATAGAAAGAAATTACTGAAACTACTATTGAAATGAGAGTGCTTTTAGTCACAGTATTGACGCATTTATTTTATGACACGGATCAGTTATATATGTATATACAACCCTACCAAAAGTGTCACAGTCTCGATGAGCCCGTAATGAAACCTCTTACTCAAATCCAATGTAAATATCACTGAGGACGGTGCATGTTGGGCTGGATGATCCTGTGGATCTTTTCCAACTTAGTGATTCTGTGATTCTGTGTTTTGACTGCTACTTTATAGTACCAACAGCAAATTTGTAGCAGGCTGAGTTAGATACTAGCAAAGGTCCTCTGGAGACTGGCAAACTTGTCAAAGTCTTGCTTTTCAGGCTTTCCCCTGTGTCCTCTGTTTCTGCTCTTCCTCTGAAAAGAATGAAAGATGGTTACTGATATATAAATATATATATAAAAACAATGAGCTTTCCAGTTTGTAGTATTAAACACTTAGAAATGACAAAGGAAGAGAAAATACTGAGCACAGGTTAACAGCAAGCCCTTAGTGAAATATAGCCAGGAGAGGGGTCAAGTATGATGTGCTGTGTGAGAACCTTCTGCTGAAGAGAGGGGAATCATAATGTCATTGAATAAGGCTTTTGTCTCATCTCAGACCCTGTGTTACTCTTGTCATCACGTTCACAAATGGAGAATTGATACTGGGACAGGGCAGGGTAGATCTGTTAACGTGATGGAGGGGGAAGCATGGACATGAGTGTCCTGAGAAGGTCAGACAGAGTGGCTGGCAGCAGAGCAAAATGTGGGCTGAGACCATCTATATGTTTGCTGTCTGCAAGAATATCAGAAAATCAAAGAAAAAGGGAATGTGAGGAGTTAATGTCAGCTGAATGGCAGCATTAGCATAAGAAATAAATTGATGTAAACTGACAATTACTACTTCTAAGCTTGATGCTGGGAGGCTTCTGACTATGAGTGATTGCTCTGACAGGGGGTCTGGACACTGAACTGGCTTCAAAGTGGAGTGTGAGCTGGTTTTTAAAAGGTCTTATAGGAACTATGTATGAATAGTAGTTGAAAACAGGAGTCAGTGACCCAAGAGGTTCCTTTCAGGCTTACGTGCCTGTATTTCCAATAGTATATGAATTACATTCTAACTTAGGCTGAGTTGATATAAACCTTTATGCATTTATTTATCCTGTTTCTGGAATCTGCTGAACTGACTGGAACAAACAGAATAAAAACCAATCCGCATTTCCAAGTTCAGCTGCCCATTACTAACTCAGTATGGTAATGTGACATTACAAGGTAGTCGTACATTTTGCAAAGGAATTGTGCTTTCATGCTTTTCTGAGCAAAGTTTCAGGTTGCCTTTGCCTTGAGGATATGGGATTTATTTTATTTTTTAAGCCCTAAACAAAATGGTAGGCAACACCACTCTGTATTAGGGTATGTCTGTGCAGCTGTGCAGAAAGAGATAATGGCGTATTCAGCTTTTGGCTAAGATTCAGTACTTTTCATCTGTCATCAGAGGTTGAAGCAGTAATGCAAAGCGATACTGGAGAAGTATTATTCTGCTACAGTGACAGCACTATTTAAAATCAGTTAAAATCAATAGAAGAGGGCTTTTTTTTTAATATATAATCCCTATTACAGTAAAAGAATTAACATGCCCGTTAGTTGTACGAAAGCAGGAAATTATCCGGTTGTGCGCTTCTTTGCGGTATGTCTGGGTTTAGAAGGCTTTGCCTTTCTTTTAGGGAACAATATATCCTGCCTAGGGCTCTGAGGTCTTCAGAATCATCAATATTAAGTTAAAAATCCATGCACTTTTGGGGCAGGATGGATATTATGATCTTGTAAATCCCTTAAACAGACTAGTTATAAAGATTACATTGATCACTCTGATCTACGTCTAATAGATACATATATATAGTCATGCGTGAATCAGAAGTTAAAATCCATGGTGATACATATCTGTGAGCAAAATAATTGCTAACTAGAGCTGTTACAGGGTTGCTAACTAACTCCTTAGCAATTGTAAGGTGTGCCTGTGTGGGTTTGTTTTTCTCTTAGCAAGCTTGATTTTTTTTCACAGCTTTATTATTGAAATGTGAACACTGGTTTCAAGCTGAAAATCTGATTTTTAACAATGTTCTTTTCCTTCATATGCTTAAGAGAAACTCATTTTTTTTCAGCTGCTACCTGAGCTAGATATACATTTTATTTTTGTTGGCGTATAATCTATTTATCTGCTGCTAATGTATTTATGGAAATGACTTATAGTTATTTCATATCATAGCTTAGTTTATCCAAGAAAGTAGTTTTATTTAAAACAGACTTAGTAAAATCAGAGGGTTAGATACCTAATTATTTTCAAAGGCTGGGTTTAATTAGCTTTCTTGAGATTACAGAGGAAATCTATGGCATAAAAGAGAATTGCCAACTTCTTATCTTTTCCACAAGGTTATAAAAATATTTTGTTACAGTTTTTCAAACACAAGTGTGTATTGAACTAAGACAATGCTGCATTTATTACCAAAGTAATTCAGGCTGTTGAACTGTGGTTTCCAAAGGTGAAAGGCTGATACATTAACCCACTGATCTGCAGGCAAATGACAGCTTGTGAAAAATGGTATATATCATTCTCCTCTAAACAGCGTGGCAGAGAGCGTGATAAAATGAGTGGAAACAACTACTAATGATGGCTGAGCCTTTTTAGCAGAACATATCATTTTTATGTCAGGAGGCACACAAAGAATCGGTTGTGGTTTTTTTGGTGGTCATGTGAGATTTTCTGAAGAAATCCTGGAGGTCTAAGCCATCAGTTTTCCAAACCTGTCGTATTTTGCCTGGCTTTGATTTCAGAAAAATTTGTCAGTTTAGAGCAACAGACATCTGAAGAATGGTTCACTGATTGCAAAGTTTTTGAATGGCCATTCTGTCTGCCTCTTGGCATTTCCCCAGTGAGACAGTAGCTCTGAAGAGAAGGACTTGGGGGTGCTGGTGGGTGAGAGGCTCAGTGTAAGCCGACAGTGTGTGCTTACAGTCCGGAAAGTGAGCCATATCCTGGGCTGCATCAAAAGAAGTGTGACCAGCAGCTTGAGGGAGGTGATTCTCTCCCTCCACTCTGCTCTTTGTGACCCTACCTGGAGTCCTGCATTCAGTTCTGGAGTCCTCAGCACTGGAGGGACACAGATCTATTAGAATCCTGAGTCCAGAGGAGGCCACAAAGATGATCAGAGGGCTGGAGCACCTCTCATATGAGGACGTGCTGAGAGAGTTGGTGTTGCTCAGACTGGAGATGAGAAGGCTGCGGGGAATCCTTATAGCAGCCTCCCAGTACTTCAAGTGGGCTACAGCTGAGGAGAGACTTGTTATCAAGGAGTGTAGTGATGGGATGAGAGGTAACATTTTTATGCTGAAAGAGAGGAGATTTAGATGAGATATTAGGAAGAAATATTTTCCTGTGCGGGTGGTGAGCCACTGGCACAGGTTGCCCAGAGCAGTCACCGATGCTTCATCCTTGGAGATGTTGAAGGCCAGGTTAGATGAGGCTCTGAGCAACCTGGTCTGATGGAGGGTGTCCCTGCTCATGGCAGGGGCTTTGGAACTGGATGGGCTTTCAGGTCCCTTACAGCCCAAAGCATTCTGTGTTTTATTTAATTTTTAAAATAATTGCTCTGTATGAAATCAACTTTCTCTTCCTAGAGTCTGGTGCCTTTGTGCCTGCACACTGAAAGCTGCTCTGTGTAACTGAGTCTTCATATTATATGTACTTGTCTGCTGGATGTTGGCATTATCTTCACTAGCCACAACCATCGTGGCCCCATCTGTATTCTGACTATCCTTTTATCTCACATCCAATACCTCAGGGCAAATGCATCCATCCTTCAATTAGTTATAATGAGAGATGGATATAACATCAGAGATTCTAATTTACAGACTTCTAAAACTGTGTGCAATCCTCTCTTCATATGTAAATATTGTAAGTAACTTCAGAGACATGGTTAGTTGTTTGTCAAGGTATATTTTTTCATAATTTCTATTTTCATATTATTTTCCTTATTTTCTTTGTGATGCTCTCCTGTTTATTAGATTTAGGTGATAACTCTGCTCTAGGTGATAACTTTGTGATGGTTATGTGAGGTAAGTAAGACACATTGCCAGTAAGAAGTCACCTCTGTAATAACCCCAGAAAAATGAGGGTAGTGAGTAGAAAATTAGCTCTGGTAGAGAGGGACTTGTCCTCTTTTTTTTCAGATCCAGGAATGGTTGTAAAAGCTCAGTGTTTCTGCCTTCTTCCCAGTAAAGGAAGTTCGTTCCACCCTTATTTTTTTTAGCTGGTGGCACCAAGGTGGATGATGAGTGCAGTATTCCTCTCCCTGTATCTGACCAGGTGTGTTCCTCCATTGATACCTGATGACCTGGTGATCACTCCTGTTTTAAGAACTGCTGGACTTCTTGATGGAAAAACTCAGGATTCCTCTGAAATCTGTCTTTTATGTATTGCATAGTCTCTTCTCTCTTTGTATCCTCATGGACACATTTTGAAGCTAGTTAATGAACATGTTTCATTGGTAAAATAAGATTATTTTTTTCCCCCCGGAACAATGCTGTTAAACATGTAGATGAATTTTCTATATAGAGATATTAAAATTTATCATCTCTGATTTATGAAGGAAGTGAAATGATAGGTGCATCCCTCCAAGCTCTGAAACTGAGAAGCAACCAGCAAAAGATCCGTTTACACTAGTTCTCACAAAAGGATCTGCTAGGTTGTAGTATTTCATGACACATGAAAAAAGAAAATCTGATGCTTGCTTTGTTTTTTGAGAGATGTGCTTATCACGGAAGAAGTTACTTGTTTTGGGCTGCGACTTTTAAAATCTTAATTTGGTGTCTCACTCATATTTCTGGAATCTCAAAAAAGAAAGCAATTTAGATCTCAATCTTCATTCAATTCTTTACCTAGAGAATATTCAGAAAGGCAGGTTTGTGCAGGAGAACATTTGCTGGCTTTGACTCTCGATCTAACTTCATCTTGAGGCCACGGATAGAATTCCTAGAGTTGGTAGAAATGAGATATTCATCTCTTTTCCCAATTCTTTTCGTTCTCCCCTTCTGTATCCCGTCTCAGTGCACTCTCACAAGAGGAAGCTAAATAATTTTTTAGATTCAGAAATGGGCAAGAAGTGCTTTTGAAAGATTTCACATCCTTCATTGGCTGCTAAAGGAGAATGCATAATATCTTCAAGATAATACAGAAGATACTGCAAGACATGACTTATATAATATCCAAATTGGGTTGGTGTAGGTGCGTATGTACTATGGGATGGAAGGTTTTGAGCTGGTTAGTTAGTAGCATTACTAAAATGCTAAAGTCTTGGAAATGACTGTACTTAAAATGTAATGCTTCGTGAGTGCACATTTAGAATAGAATGGAATAGAATTTATAATTAAATAATTAAACACTGCATGCAAATTTAAAATTTTAGGAGTGATAAAAGCCTCCGATTTCATGGTATGAATAAGACTGGCAGTGCAAGTCAGAAATATATTTTTTTTTTTCCTTACTTGCACAAAATTTGCTTTTCAGACATCAGGTGCTTGGACAACTTCCAGAGTCTGGATGTGGACTGGATTGACCAATTTTTGACTGATAGATCTTATGATTCCATTTTTACCGAGTCCTCAGAATTTTAATTATTTGCTATCTGCCGGCTTCAGAGGGACTGGAACACTGCCTGACTTATGCCGAGTCTGAAAAAAATTATTCTTAAAGCACTTCAATTTAAAAAATGGTAATTCATCTGAGTACAAGCTGGGAAAGTAGACCAATAGCATTGGCACATTGCAGATGAGAGCCTGTAGCTCTGCTGCTTGGGGATCGATCCCCTTCAGCCAAGAAGGAGAAATAAGAATTCTCTCCTTAAGGGTTCAAATTAAGTAGCGGAGTTAATGATTTAAGAAATTGGAGACTGGGGCATTTGATTTTGCATACCTAAATGTGTAGCTTTCACCCATATGGGTGTGATCAGTGCAGTAATGTTAATGATGAAATTTGTAAGTATTTGCTTGTCTGAAGATGTGTAAATCTCTAGTTCATAGATTTAGAGGTAAGATGGGAATGAGTTGGTATTTCCAAGGCAAGAGATTTTTTTTTTCCCCCAAGCAACAACATTTAAAATAGATAATTTGTGTAAGCTAAAAAAGCCCAACATTTGGGTGTCATTTTGTTTTTCTTCATTGTATAAATAGCAGATGATACCTATGCTGGGTTACACAGGTAATGCCGCTGTCTAATTTGAAGTTGTCCTTCCTTCATCTTTTTAAACTGGCTGTCATTTTTGTGTTTAGGGAGGGGAATGATAAGAAATGGAAGACTGAAAGCAGAAGTGACTGAGTTTAACTTAAAAAGAAGTCAGACTTCTTTTCAGGAAAATACAGTTTCCTAATAAAAATAGAAAAAAAAAAATCCTACACAGACTTTACTTAAAACCAAATGTTGGGATTTTCTTCTAGTTAAATAACCAACTATGGTATAAATGATTTTTTTTCTGCTTAAATTACTTCTAGGAATTTTATATTTGTCAAACATTTAAATAATGTTGTTTTGCTATATTAAATAATAATTTTGACTTCAGATCAAAATTTTTAGACTTTGTAGAGAAATATTTTAGGCTTTGTAGAGAAATTTTTAGTTTTAAGTCCCCTCCCAAGTTTAGTATAAGCAATTTAATGCTATTATCCCTAAGAATAAAATCTTATATTTGAAGTGTTAGTCTATTCCCTGAATTAACAAATGTAACTACTTTCTCTCATCATTTTATAGTTCTGGTAATAGGAAATTGCAGTTTTAAAACATATTTTTTTCCATGAAAACACTAAACATTGATAAACAAGTACCTCATTTCCGCTTACTAGGGCTGAAGGACAACACAGTGAGTATTTGTATGGTGAGAACAACTGTATTGCCATCTCAGTGTTAGAGATTCTCGCACGGATGTCGTCGTAAGGCTGAAATTCTCGTAAATAGATTAGGTTTACAATATGCAGTTCTGTTTTATCTGCCCAGTTTGATAAGGTGAACACTAAAGGATGTAATTGGTGCTAAACCGACACCTTTTTTGGTGGTGTGTATCGTTCTGGTTCAGTTGCGCTGATTTACGTCCTCCAGGTCTGTTTCCAAGGCCAAATTTTAAGAGGGGCTTTCGTACAAGAGGTAATCAAGTCCATTGGGAGTGTTTAGGTGCGGTGTAAATACCGAAATGATGAAGTCTGCAGAGTTTTGTGCTCTTGAAGATTTGTGCAGTCAGCTAAATGAGATGCCTGGTAATCACATGTGTGAGGCTCAGCATCTGTACCCGGTAAATACACGTGGAGGTCAGCCCTTGGCAAAACCGGGGATTTATTTGGCCACCTACAGATGGATCTGGTACAGCTGGTATTCCACGGAAGAAGTGGCATGACCACGGCTTATCTTGATGTATCTGGAATTCTCTGATCAAGCAAATTGCCTCCTCACCAAGACACTCGTTTCTCTGCACGGCGAGTCCGTCTGCAGGTCAGCACCAACCCAGAGGCTTCCAATTACAGCAGCTGGGGCTGAGTTACACCCCGTGCCCACAGAAACGGTGTCTATTGAATATATGCACATGTGCGTATAAAGAAAAAGAACCTTTATGTGCAAGCAGGTAGACCCATTTAGACATAAGGAAGAATTTCTTCACTATGAGGGTGGTGAGGCACTGGCACAGGTTGCCCAGGGAAGCTGTGCTGCCCCATCCCTGGAGAGGTTCAAGGCCAGGTTGGATGGGGCTTGGGCAGCCTGATCCAGTGGGAGGTGTCCCTACCCATGGCAGGGGGGTTGGAACTAGATGATCTTTAATGTCCCTTCCAACCCTAACTACTCTGTGATTCTATGATTCTATGATTTATTTTACTATTCTGATACTTTATTGAATTTAAATTAAAGCAGAGCTACAATTTGAACTTTTAAAGGACTAGTTATTGTCATTCTGGTGTAATTGCTCTTTAGTGCCATTTGAATAACAATCAGAAAAGGGAAAACAAAATTTATGTGCAGTTAAACAGCTGCAGCTGCACCAAACACAAGTGTGTGAAAGTTTCCAAATAGGAACTTTAATTTGGCAGTGATTTTGGCAAAATAATTGTCCTTTTAGTGCAGCTTAACATCTGTGTGTAGTTTAAAAGTTTTGTTACCTCTTAGATAATTAGCCGCCTGCTTTCGCTGTGTTTTAATGTGGTAAAAGACCCCAGAATGAATTATTTCAGCTTTAAAAATAGTGAACTGTGTTGTACTCTTGTTAAATTTATATGTGCATTTCCACTGTTAGCCATTGCTAACGGATATGAAAATATCTAAGCTGTGTTCCTTATAAAAGAGCGTTTCATGTAGTAGCGTACCAGAAAATACTTGGGGGAAACGCAGTGCACAGACACATCCTTCCCTTACTTGGCTAGAAAAAAAAATGTGGTTTTATTTGAATTGTCCATGAATCTGAGTGTAATGTGCAAGTGTGCAGTTTTACTCGGAAAGAAATACTGCGCGATTCTCAGGAGATCCTTTTTGCTTAAAGAAAGCTGTGATTTTTGGGGTGTGAGTGGGGCTTTTTGAGTCCCATGTGGACAACAGCCCCTCTTTAAAGCATTAATTTCTGAAGTACGAACTTTGACTTTTAATCTGCCGTTTTTATAGAGACTCTTTACAAGTCTCAGTAAATACATGGCTGAGCAGAACTGCTGTTCCATCAAATCCTTCCACACTAGAAGCAAGGGGGGACAATTTAATGAATCTAATGGGAGACCAGCATAAACCAGATGAAATGAATGAATTACACAGCAAGTGGTGAACATCTTGACTTTGCTGCCTTGGGAAATGGGGGAGGTAGGTTGTATCCGTCAAATAGGCTGAAAAACAGACAGAACAAGCTCTGAGATATCTGATCGATGAGTACTAACAGCAACAGGTGAGGATGTATCCTCTAATGCCTACAAGATGCTAGAGAGACAGGACACTAGACTGCAGAAAGTTGTATTTTCAGCGTGCATCTAGTTCCCAATGTCGCTGGTAATCTAGTCCTTTATGTACATTAAGAAACTAATGTATTTCAGTGTTGTGTGTATGCAAGTTTTAAAATATATGATACCGCTAATGTGACCTTTTAAATATGCTGGAAAAATATAACCTGCCAGTCCTGGAGTTCTCCACTTAACCTGAGTCAAAACATCTCAGTACTTCAATCTCTAAACCATTTTCTTTTAAGCATCTTTGACATTAATAGCTTGCTCTAAAAGCACCTGTGACATTAACACTGGCTTTTTTTTAGGCTTTTTACATCCACCATTAATCCTTCTTGGAGGTGGACAACCTTTCCCTGATGTCCTCTTGGCTTTGTGGGTGCAGAGTGGGGAGGCAAAGCCTTACACGAAGGACAGGCTCAGGTCTGGAGGTAAAAATGAATAAAAACCTCTGTCAGGGTTAAAAATCGCCTTTCAACCATACTTACATCTAACTGTTGTGAAGTGTTAAATCTCTTTGAATACTTTATAAATCAGATAAGCAACTGTGCAATCTATACAGACATCTCTAGGCAGACCTTCTCCTTTCCATTGGATATAAACTGTGCTCTGGCCAGAAAATGTTGGAAGAGAATTGTCTTCATCTGGTTTTTATATTCACATTACTGCCAGGTGAAGAGATTGTTGTCTTGTTCTGTGGTTCTTTTTCTGTTTTAAGCCCAAGAGTAGAAAATAATTAAAGTCAGCCTTTCGGGCTATGTGATTTTTATCTGCTTGCAATCCTGCTCCAGAAAATTGTTTTTAGCTCAATTAATTTCACCACTATTTAACCTTTTGTTCACATGTGCGATAATGAAAGGGAAAAAATGCAGACTCTAGTGAGAGGTTTGTAAAGAGGTGAATAATTCAACTTTTAAAAATTAGTTGCAACTTGATTTCCTGGCCTCATGTGCGCTCCATCTGTGCAATTAAAGCACCTCCCAGTCTGTCCTTCTGATTTCCAGATAACATTTAAACTTTTTATTTCTGGCTTAACTGTACATATTTCCAGAACTAATCACTTCTTACTAGCCCAGGATAATTTCTCCTTACTTAAATATTACACTTGTTTAAAAAGTGCTCTGCTTGAAGAATCTGGGTGGCTTTTTGGGTTGTAAATGAAGTTAATTAGTGCTGTGTTTTCTCCACATGCTTTTGAAGTATCACTAGGGTAATTGGAGAGCTTTCTCCCCCTTCTTTTACCTCAAAGCTCACAGTGTAAATTATGATCGATGTTAAAGAAAAGTTTGAACCCTAGGTTCTGTAAGTAAACGTATTTTAATCCTCAACACTGAAGATCTGTGGTAGTGAAAGGTGCATCTTGGTGGTGACATGGAGCTCTGCACTATTCTGGCACGGTCTGAGCAGGTAAAATTGAAATCTGTTGGGTACTAGTAAAACCCCAAGTCATCAGCTCTCACTTTGGAGCTTCCTGAGCACCAAGTTTTTGCACATTTGGGAGAGTATTACTATACATTTACTCTGGTCTTTGTCCTTTTCTGAGGCATTTGTGTTTGGCCATGGCCAAAGAGCATGCTGAGCTGTCGGAATCTGTCTGACCTAGGGCAACGGTTTCTGTGGTTTTAATCAGAGAAGGTATCAGAAAGTTGTGGGAAGGTAGAATTCCCAGGAAGAAAAGCAACCAAGTGTTCAAAAGCAGGTCAAGAAGCACAACTGGAAAACATTTTGAAGTCTATGGTTATGCTATTGGGTTGTTGACGAATAATTTATCTCCCCCTTATGTGATTTCAGACCTTTACTTGAATTTCTGTACTTAATTCCTTGATACTTAATGAGCTTAATTTTAATATATTTAGCTACAAGTATTTTGCTACACTTTCTGTTTAGACTCTCAGAGCTGTTTATCAAAATTATATAGTAAGTTCATTTTCAACATTTTACTCTTCCCTGAGAGGTTAAAATGTATAATTGTATATGCATGTTACAGAGTCATTTCATGACTCCATCACACAAAGAAGATAGTTTTATGATGGATTTATGCATGGTTTGAGTAATTTTGAACAAGAGTCCCATAGATTTTTATTTGATGCATTTTTAATTTAAAAAATGTCTCAGATTAAATAGGCAAAATTATTTTATATTAATACATTTTTAAAGTATTACACTACTCTTAAATCATATTCTTTCTCACACATATATAGACTTTGTAATATCAAAAATGAAAAACAGCTTGTGGGCTTGAGGAGTAAAGATCGCTAGCGTTTATCTGGATACGACAGAAAAAAATTAATTGAAGGCAGTGAAGAATGTGACAGTATATGGCAACGCTTCCATCATACCCAAAGTCAGTAGATTTTCTTTATTTGGAGCTGGAAGTGTAACATATTCTGGTTTTCTCTTGAGCTGTATGAAAGACCGATTTACTCAGACCTCCCCAATGCTGCTCTTGGGAGATGTTTTTGTTTCCCATCAGCTGAGTTGTGCTTTCATAAATTACAAAAGGTGAAACAGGAGGTGTAGGCTTCTAAGAAATATGCAGCTCCACTTTTCTTTTGTGCTGCTAAGTAGTCAGTAGCCCTGACATGTTTTAAGAATGATTTTCATGGAGTTTCTGTATAAATGACACTTCCTAAATCTTTAATGCACATCTTTGTATGCTGCCATCCTTTTTTAATTGCTTTGATCCGGCTGCAGATAAATTTCTGTTTAATAAAATAGAAGCCATTTTGTCCTCCTAGTTTTCTGTTTTTTTGTTAATGTAAATTATATTTTAGCAACTTAATTTTGCCCTTTTCCCTCTCTCCAAACATGCACAAGTCTAGGATGCTAACTGAGAGAGATCCATACTGTGCAGTGCTTTCAATTTACCAAGTAGGAGAAAGAGCTGAAAATTCTGGCATTATTTTCAGCTATGCAGTGGTGTTTCTGATGTTTGCTTGTACCAAGATATTTTTTGAAGTCAGTTCTATTGGCTTCTTGTGCCAGTGCTAAATCCTCTTCTCAAGCTGGTATTAGGAACAGCGGTGCCATAGTCAGCACCACTTTCTTCCTTCAGCCCTGTTTGTCCTTTGCAGTAAAATTCCTTGTAGAAGTCCCAAGTCTTCTCCATTGGGACCCAACCTTGTTGGGACTCTGGGCTCTGCATATACCTGAGAGGCGGTTGTGGAGAGGAGGGAGCTGGGCTTTTCTCCCAAGGGACAGGGGACAGGATGAGAGGGAATGGCCTCAAGCTCCACCAGGGGAGGGTCAGGCTGAACATTAGGAAAAAAATTTTTCAAGGAAGGAGTCATTGGTCACTGTCAGAGGCTGCCCAGGGAGGGAGTTGAGTCACCTTCCCTGGAGGGGTTTAAGGGACGGGTGGATGAGGTGCTGAGGGACATGGGTTAATGATTGATGGGAACGGTTGGACTTGATGATCTGGTGGGTCTCTTCCAACCTGGTTGTTCTATAATTCTATGATGATTCTATATGACTGAGCTCAAGGGAATTACAGTGTTTCCTAAGAGGAATGCTCACCCAGAAAAAAAGGTAACTAAAACTATCTGAAGCAGATGAACTTCTAACATTTCTTGTTGCTTCCTTTTTTACTTGACCTGATGTGGTTGACAGTGAAATTGCCTTTGTTGATTATTATGTGAGTCATGCCATGAAAGGGCTGAGGATAACAAATGCAGAAGAAATATTGTTACTTTTTGTTCTTATAAAAGTACTTTTTATTTTTGGAGTAGTAACAAAAGACATGAAGAAAACCATAAGAAATGGTCTTATTGTTGGTTTCCAAAATGATCCTTGTTTTTTGCACAAGTGTCCTTATGTTCAGGGGTGGGGAAGGAGGACGAATTCTGTGCATGAGAGAGACACACTTGGTCACTTCAGTTTGTAAATACTAATTTGAAGATTTAAATTCCTAACTGTGCTAATGCAGGAAGGTGACTAGCTTTATATTATTAATTTGGCCAGTGATGGGTTTGTTGACGTCAACCAAGTCACTTCAACTGGCTGTGCCTTTTTTTCCCCTTTGTCTTATCTACTTTATCTCTAATGAGAGATGTTTACTCATTCTGAGTTCATGCCATGGGGCTGTGATTTCATCTGGCACATTGAAATGTTACTAGAATAGGGATAATAATAGGTTGTTTGGAATTTTTTTAAGATACCCGATTTGTCAGCTGGTTGATTTTCCAGCAATAAATGCAAGTTTCCAAGTTAATTTTGGCTTCCATTGCATAGTAAGTGCCTTCCACTTTATGCTGAAGTTTAAGTTCTCTTAAATATAGATTTTTTACATACATATACCACCCAAACCCCTGTATGTGCACATTTTTATTGGATGAGCTTTGGGTCAACAATGAAATCACGCCATCATTGTGTGCCTGTGAGATGTAATCTATTTATTAAATTTAAAAAATTCCATCTCATTTGCAGCCTGCCTTCCTTTGCTGTGTCTTCAACTGCAAAGTCTGTAGTTTACAAGTACTTTCTGTATTAGTATGGTAGTGGTTGAATCTTGCAGGCATTCAGTGCAAGAAATTCTTGAAGCCATAGTTTTTCAGTTATTTAATGCAGTACTCACTTTTTTTTAGTACTGTTCAAATATTTAACAGAAAGGAAAGATGCTCTTAGTGGAGTTTGGCATTTTACACATTCAGTGAAATGCAAATATGTTTTAGTTGTGCCTTGATACTCGCTTGAAAGCAGAACTCAGTAATGTGGCTTCTAAAATATATTTCGTTATTTTACATACGAATTTTATACTAATTCTTTAAATACAACATTGACAAAGAGCAAAACTTGATTTAGGGTTGTACACTTGTAAATCTTGAAACTGGTGAT
Source organism: Piaya cayana (assembly GCA_013389865.1). NCBI lineage: Eukaryota > Metazoa > Chordata > Aves > Cuculiformes > Coccyzidae > Piaya > Piaya cayana. The sequence continues at coordinate 42,812 of WAAB01000561.1, forward strand.
GTAAAAACATCATGTAAAAGTGACATAAAACTAGTAAAAAAACATATAAAAATGATATAAGACTCATTTGGGATCAGTCACCTACTAATATGATATCACAGTAACTATAACAGACCAACACTAGGACTCAAGAATAATGTTAAAAATAAAATGTGCTTGCAAATACAGTAAATGTATTTGTGGATGCTTTGTATGTTTCAACATTGAAATTTGCTATTTTTCATACTAAATAAATAACAGAGAATAACATCTGCCTTTAAGGGAAGTTGTTCTGACCAGGAAAACTAAAATAGAAAAGGAGAACTATGGGATAGCAGCAGTCGTTTACTTCTTACTGTAATTTTCCCTATAATCAAATAAGCTATGAGCGCTAGGACATTTATCTCATTTGTCAGGATGTCCAAGTTGTTTGTCATCACCCACCTGAAATAAGCCAGCCTGTCTGCTGCATTATATTAACTACCCAGTTGGCCAGAAGAAACCCACTTGTTACAGACAGATGGTGAAGAGATAGTGGGAATTAAGTAAGTAAAACAAAACCCTATGAAAACTTGTTATTTATAAATACATAAATGCATATCTGTTTATAAATGCATATGTTCCAGAGGTCAGCTGGTTTCTTCTTGTTGCTGACTCAATAAAAATTAAAGTGGATTTTGTTTATTCCGCTTAACTTGCATCAGACAGTACCTAAATCTCAAATTTTCAGTCTGTTTTCCTTTGTTTTTGGCAAAAGAAAGACAGACATTTCCAGCTGCTAAAAAGAAAAATGTGTAGAAAAGCAACCCTCACTCCCTCCCCAAATCAGCTTATTTTATGGTGTGTAAGTGTAATAACCCTGCTTGTGTCAAGGGGCCGATGAAGCACCTGAAGAAATATGCTTTCATAGAAACGACCAGAATAAAATATTGTCATCTTGCCAAGTTTTTGTTGTAAAGATTGTATTCGGAGTCATGCTGTGACTGATGCTAGTGTGGAAACTGGGCACCGAGGTCAAGAGAAATAGCTTTTGGAGGGAGGCTTATGTTTCTATCAGTGTTGGGGACACACTGTGCTGTTTGCAGAAAGCATCCAGAATAGGTTTATAAAAGCGGTGGTCTTTGATTATTTTACAGGTCGTTCTTCACCATGGTGTCTCAGCCTTAGGCAGAGTCATCTTTCATGTACAGGGGATCAAGAGCCATTCTTGTGGTTGTTCTCACAAATACACAATGGTTTGTGTTGGAAGGAACTTTAAAAGATCGTCTAGTCCAACATCCCTGCTGTGGGCAGGAACAGCTCTCGCTGGGTCTGGTTGCTCAAAACCCCATCCAGCCTTACCCTGAACACTTGTTCAGTGGTAATTAAAGTGAACAGATGCCTTTGTCACTTTTTCCCTCTAAACTTTCAGGGCAATGTTCACTGCCTGCTTCCCTGCAGCAGAATATTTGTTTTCCTTCCTCTTTCTTCCCTCAACATCCTTACATCAGTGTTTCTGGATTATGTGGGTTTGTGGGTTTTTTTAATATTTGCATATTGAGGTAACAGCGTTCTTCAATACCAAAGTCTTGATGGAAGAGTTTTATGTACTCAGTCAACCCCAAATTACAGATCCATTTTCACATTTTGTTGACCAAAATGAGTCAGCAGTGTGCCCAGGTGGCCAAGAAGGCCAGTGGCATCTTGGCTTGTATCAGAAACGGTGTGACCAGCAGGTCCAGGGAGGTTATTCTCCCTCTGTACTCGGCACTGGTGAGACCGCTCCTTGAATCCTGTGTTCAGTTCTGGGCCCCTCACCATAAGAAGGATGTTGAGGCTCTGNTTAGTGTTTGATGGGAATGGTTGGACTCGATGATCCGATGGGTCTCTTCCAACCCGGTGATTCTGTGATTCTGTGAAAATATTTGGTTCTTATCTTCTCATGAAAGCTAACTCGGGTCAGGTCTAGTTGATTGGTTTGGTAAGACCGCTAGGGCAGAGCACTTGTTCACATGCCAACGTGCTTTGGGAGTGCAGTGCAGGCAGCCAGGCAAGGTATGACACATTCTACTTTTTGTACCTTTGTACCAAGAAAGAAAAGAAAATTCATGACATAACCACATTAAACTTTTACATCTGGCAAGGGAACCATTGATTACCTTTTTGTTATTGGATTGAGTTTCTTTTCACATAAAGATATTTTGTGTCAAAGTAGTCAAATGTTTGGAATATGTACAAACTTCAGGGATTGTGTTTTATTTTGCATATAACACATAAAATCTCATTTTTTTATTATTTGTTCAAATGTAAATTCAATATTTGTTTTCTAATTACTCCTCAGTATTTTCAAATACTCAGGTTATTTGCATTCTGTTGATATTTTTTCTCCCATCTGTTTCTAATTTTCAAAAGTTTTTTTTGACCCGCATTCATATTTTTTATTTAATAGACCAAATTTTCTCTCTGCTGTCATTTCTACTTTTCTTGAAATACTTTTTAAATTGTAATTTCTTGAGTTTTTATATCGATGGATCATGTAGGCCATTAGAAGTGAAAAATCAAATAGTAGGAGTAGTATTAAAGATGTAATTAAGTGATAAAGAGATATTTGGTATTTCTGGGTATGATGTATAGTGAGGAATTCTCTCTAATCTTATTTCTTTCTAAGCCAAAGTACTTAGTATCCAGATCAGTACTTAAATGCCCGCCCCTCACTTCCACTTTAACTCTGCCATTTCCATATTACTCAGTATTACTCACTGTTACTCAATCTGTTGCCACATTTGGATATTGCAAATGAAAATAATATTCTAGCATCTTATGTTCCTCCTGTGTTTCCCAGTCTTGGAAAAACTGACGTCCTTGCCAAAAGATATTCACAGTTTGGATGTTTTAGATATGTATTTAAATATGTCATTGTATTGTTTGACAGCTTAATTGCATTTTTATTTTCCACGTACATTTTGTATTGCATCAGCAGAAGCAGTGCTGCACCGAAGCCATGTATCTCAACAGCCAGCGAGAAATGTGTTGAAAGATCTGTTGAATTATATTTTTTCCAAATGACACAGTACTAATAACCAGTAAGATTCCAGAAGGGAGAACTGTATTTTTTTTTTCAAACACGGTTTTCTTCCTACTTGTATGTATTGTCAGTTGAGCGTAGAATCATAGAATCATAGAATAGTTTGGGTTGGAAGTGATGTTAAAGATCATCCAATTCCAACCCCCCTGCCATGGGCAGGGACACCTCCCACTGGATCAGGCTGCTCAAGGCCCCATCCAACCTGGCCTTGAACACCTCCAGGGATGGGGCAGCCGCAACTTCCCACAATGTGTTCCAGGGCCTCACTGCTCTCATTGTGGAGAAATTCTAACTTATGCCTAGTCTGACTCAGCCCCTCTCCAGTTTATAGCCATTTCCCCTAGTCCTGTCACTACAAGCCTGTGTAAACAGTCCCTCCCCAGTTTTTTTGTAGCCCCCTTCAGGTATTGGAAGGTCGTGTCTTGATTTTCTCTTGATTAAGTTAAGAAAGAAAGGGAAATCAAGATTGAAGTGGTGATTACTTGGGCACATTGCCTCTTGCTAATGTCTTTAGTAAATAATTCAGGAAAAGAATTACTTCCCTGCATTTGACTTGAGAACAACTTAGTAAGATTGAGTATATTTTAATCATCACATTTGTGCTTTCATTTATTAGAAGTATTTTGTTACATGGCTGTAAAGGCTGGCAATTAAAGTGTAATGCTTCTGTCTCATGCAAGAATGATAAACACCTATTTAAATATCCTTGAGACTGCCTAGCTGCATCCATTGAATTTGTGTTTCTGTACCCAAACAGTTTGTTTTTTGCCACGTCACGTGGAAATGTAGCCATAAATATGCTTTTTGTAGCCTGCTTCACTTTATCTGCTGTGTGGAGTTAGATACTGGATGTATTTTCACCAGCTACGTTATGCTGTTCTATGTTTATTTAATATCTGAAGCATGAAGAACACTTTTTATTTTGCTTTATACCTAAATTACAAAGTTTGTAATTCTCTCCTTTCCCTCTTGCTTTCCACAACTTTAAACAGTGTAATGGTGGGTTTGATCTGGAGTTTGGGAGTGCTGTACAAAAAGAATAAATCACTATGTAAATTGTTGTAACACACCCCATTATACCTTCTAAATAGATCACTCCCTCTTTAAATCCCTTTTAAGCTCCAAACATGCCAGTTATTAAGGAAAGAGCAAATATTTACTTCCTGCAGAGTTTTTTAATCAAATGTCACAGCTGTATTGCCCATCCCTTTAGTTTGAACGGCCATTCACAGGAAGGTATCTTGTTCAAAACCAGACAGAGGAGTCAAGTAAATCTGATGACCTAAGAGTGTATTGTTTTCATACCGGTCTGTGTTGACGTGAAATCTGTTAATCCTTTTCGCAACCTTTGGTGTCAAAATATTTGTGCTGCTAAAGTGAAAGCAGAAATGACAAAAATCCCATTGCCAAGTATATTTTGTAAATCTGAGATGGGAAATGGATGTTATTTTCCAGGAGAGGAATAAACTTCAGTTAGGTGGGCTTAAATATGGTTGTACAAACCATATTTCTCCTTGCCTGTCTAGGATGTGTTGGTGCAAGAGATGCTCAGAGTATGATGCATGCAGGCTTGCCTCACCATATGGTTTCTGTGCCAAAGCATAAAAATATCCCTTTGTAAACTTTGTAAACTGGTTCTTCTCAAATCGGTCAGTTGTGATGTCCTACTGGTCTGGGTGGTGCTCTGTGTGACCCTGCTTCAGTCTTGGAACTGAGCAGTGGGATGAGATGCACGAGTAATGGGGTTTAGGGTCATGAAATCCCATTAACCATGCAGTTTTGCATGAAAGACATCTAGGGAACATTTTCCTGCACTGCTCCATTTTTCTCAAGAGCAGCGTTACAAAGCGAAGGCTACATTTTTAAAACAGGAGGTGGGAGGACAGAAAAATTTGAAGTTGTGTTCTCTGGATGACACATAGATTGAAATGTAGAAGCAATGGTTTGCAACAGATGGGTATAAGCAATTCCCAGTGGTACCTGCAGCCACCAAAGGATGGAGGAGAGAAGAGTTAGCAGGAGAACATGGTCCTGAGCTCTGGTACTTGCTCCTTTTCTTGATAAAGTCCAGATTTTGTTATTGTTAGGATAAGCTTTGAAGCTTGGAAAGTGTTTTTGTGAGACGACTGTGGTTTCTTCAGTATTACGTTGAGGATGGGGAAATCTGTGTGGGTTTTCCAGAGTTCCTGTGATGTCCATGATTGTAATTCATGAATTTGCCATGTAAATTAACTTTTCTTTTTAAACTGTGATCAAATTGCAGGAGAAGGAGAAAGCAAAATTTTGTGTGTTTTGAGAAACTGTCAGTAGAATTTTCAGACTTGTCTTTCCTTGTGGAGCTACAGGAGATCAGTAGAAGCAAAGTCAACTTGGTAACATCAGCAGGATTCAGCAGATCTCTGGCATCAGAAGTAGGACGTAGAAATGTTACTTTCTGTAGGATGATTTTTTTTTTCCCCATCTTGTACCGTCTCACAGAGATGTCAGCATTTGCAATAAAGTCATTTTAACTATTGAAGTTAGGAGGGGGAAATTAATAATATTTCACCATGGGAAATGCTGTGGAGGAGTTTGAGGATAAGGGCAGACCAACCAGGGTTACTTAGGGGAGGATGCTGAGCTCACTGACTTCTTTTGGAGAACAGTCAGTAATGCCCTGCTCAACCCTGTGCTAAAAGGTAAGGGCTTCAGGGCTGAGGAAGTCCTCCTTCATCCAAAAGGAAATATAAATAAATCAACGTTATTACAAGTTACAGATGTAGTGTTTCCGGGTACAAAGCCCACCTTGGCATTGTGCCCTGCTGCATTTTCTGACTCAATCCAGTGATTTATGTCAGAAATCTTACCTCTCTTCAGTTGCAATCCTATGATTTGATCCATGTGGTTTGAGGTGAACATCAAAACCACTTTAATGAAGTGTACTTTTTAAAGATTAGCTGAAATTAGTTATTAGGAATGAAAAGGACATCAGTTAACAACTGTTACTGTAGAACCGTAGAATCATAG
>WAAB01000564.1:4148-26722 GCA_013389865.1 Piaya cayana
GTTGTTGTGCCCCAAGTGCAGGACCCGGCATTTGGCCTTGTTAAACCTCATGCCATTGGACTCAGCCCAGTGCTCCAGCCTGTTCAGAACCATTTGGAGTCTTCCTACCCTCCAGCAGATCCACTCTTCTTGCTGCTGTGATTTAGGGATCACCTCCCCTTTCTGCACCCCATCCTGAGCCCTCTGCCCCTGTCTACGATGTAGCTTGAGCAGCGGCTGGTCCTTCTCCCCGTCCCCATGGAGGCTGGTCCCTCTGTGCAGCCCCCTTCATGGTGCACAACAGGTAGGAACCAGATGCTTCCCTGCACGGCTCCCAGTGGAGCGAGCGGCTGCGAGACCGGAGCTTACGCAATTAGCGGATGAGTCAGCAGCACATCTGGGCTCCTGATGAGCCTGCACAGTCACATTTTCCCCTCCATCCCATGCCGATGAGCTCTTAAGCCCCAGGAAGGCGATGGGCCAGCCCAGTCTGGCTGCTCAGCCGAGAAGCAGGAGGGAGAGGAAGCGGGCTGGCTTGCCTCGCATGGGAAATATTAAATGCTGCCATCAAAAATAGGTCATGTCCTTTGCCCTGTGTCTTCTCGATCTGGGGGTGAGAAATCAGATCTGTTTTGGGCAGATGGTGTTTTCAGGTTCCCTGGGCCCTGAATTTGGGTAGGAAGGGGACACATAGAGGCTCCCTTCTTGCTCCTCCTGCCTCCAGGCTTCAGAGCAGAGGGTTGATACTGAGCTAAGCCCCAGAGCACAGAGCTGGGTGTCCTGTAGGGCCGGGTTTAAGGAGCCGAGTCAAGCTCAAGGCAGTTGAACATTGCAGGATTTTCCCAAGTACAGGGCAAGCAGCAGTGAGACGCTGAGGATGGAGAAAGGGAGGCTGGAGAAGGAAAGACAGGGAATGGAGAGGGAAAGGCAGGGGATTGGGAATGAGAGGCTGGGGATGGAGACAAGGAAGCTGAGGATGGAGACAAGGAAGCTGGGGATGGAGAAGGAGAAGCTGGGGATGGAGAAGAAGCTGGGGATGGAGAAGGAGAAGCTGGGGATGGAGAAGAAGCTGGGGATGGAGAAGGGGAGGTTGGTGATGGATAAAGTGGGGCTGGGGATGGATAAAGGAAGGCTTAGGATGTAGAATGAGAAGCAAAGAATGAATAAAGGGAAGCCGAGGACAGAGAATGAGAAGCAAAGGATGAAGAAGGGAAGGCTGGAGACGGCTGAGGAGGCACCTTCACCCTCAGCTCCTGGGTGTATTTCCCTCAGCCTATCTGCCATTCACAAGTCCCAGTCCCAGAAACTCTCCTGCCCTCCAGCACTGCACACCCCCATCCAAGGGATGATTCTCCACCAGCAAGTGGCCGTAGGTTTTATTTCCAGCCCTGTATCACCTCCTCCATCGCGCTCCAGATCTCTGCACCCTCTCAGACGGCATCAACCCGAGCTGGAGGTCTGGCCGTGGGGCGTGGGGTGTTGATCAAGACAGTGGGAGCAGCATCTTGGGCGACGTCGGCTCAGCCCCGGTGCTGCGGGAGGGGGAGAGGCTGGCAGGGGGCTGCCATCTCCCCGCTCCGCACAGTCAAGTGTCGCTCCACATCACCATCACCCCACGTGGCAAAGGGATCAGCCACAAACAGACAGGACCGGAGGCGCAAGAGGCTGCGTCCCTTCCCCCATCACCCTACTCCTTCCCCTGCGCTTTCTTTCCCTGGCCCAAAATTCAGACCTTTCCCAGGACGGAAAAAAAAAAAAGAAAAGCTAACAGGGCAGGGGGGAGGAAGGCATTCAGCAGTCGAAACAAAGCCAGAAGGTTCTCCTAGGTTAGCAATCCCCCTCCTAGGGTTTGTCATTTCCTCTCCTGCCCCCTCATTTCCCCTCCGAAAGAGCTGGGAAATCAGCTTGGAGAATCATGAAATCTCACCCAGAAGGAAAAAGGAGCGTGTGGACCCCACACCATCACAGCACAACCAGCCCCTCCCGCAGCAAAAAAATGCTTTTCTGCAAAATAAATGGGAAGCTGGAGCTGCCTGGGGAGATGTCTCCACAAATGGAGAGCTGGTTCCTCCAGGCTGTGCATCCTGGAGATGAAAATCTTGTCCTTCCCTCTTCCTAGAAGCACCAAACAAGGCCCTCTGACCCCCACCAGCAGGCTCTGGCCCCTGTGAATTCTTGCACACGTGCTGCTATACGCGTCCTTCGCTTTCAGACATGGTTTGGGGCCACCGTGCCCATGGGGGATGGAGGGAAGGAGACACTAGTGGGGACACACTCGCACTCCCATTGATCTCATTATCACTGAATAATAAGCAGAGCATGCAATGAAAAGCTCAGCCACCACCATCCTCCTCTCCCTCAAACCTGGCCCTGGGAGGGAGAAGGAGGCAGAAAAGGAGGAAGACCTTCTCCAGCCAGCCTAGGTCATGAGCAGTCCTGTGTTTTTCCATGCAGGGAAGCCAATGACATTGCCCGAATATCATCTTTGAAGTGTTACACTCAGAATTTAGCAGCAGGCAAAAAAGGGAGTGGATCTTACACACAAAGCAGGTAGTTTAGTCTCATTAACAATCAAATCACAATAAAGCAAGTCATTTTTGTTAGCCTCATCGCAATGAGACCGACATGTAATGTCCAAATTATCCAGTTACTGCTGATTTCCATTAATAATGCAATTATGATTCGAATCATAGAATCGTTAAGGCTGGAAAAGACCTCTATGACCATCCAGTCCTATCATCAGCCCAACATCACTAAACCTACTAAACCATGTCACAAAGTGCCACATCTACACCTTGTTTTTAACAACTCCAAGGATGGAGGTGCCACCACTTCCCTGGGAAGCCTCTTCCAATGCTTCACCACTCAGTAAAGAAATTTTTTCCTAATATCCAATCTAAACTTCTGCTGGTGCAGCTTGAGGCCATTCCTTCTCCTATTGCTTGTTATCTGGGAGAAGAGACCAGCACCCACCTTGCTACAACCTCCTTTCCGGGAGCTGAAGAGAGTAACAAGGTCAGCCCTCAGCATCCTTTACTCCAGGCTAAACAACCCCAGGTCCCTCAGCCACTCCTCATAACCCATGTTCTCCAGCCCCTTCCCCAGCTCAGTTCCCTTCTCTGGACTCGCTCCAGTCCCTCAATATCCTTATTGGAGTGAGGGGTCCAAAACTGAACCCAGGATTCACAGTGCGAGTCCAGGAGGACAATTGCTTCCTTGGTCCTGCTGGCCAAACCACTGCCGATACAAGCCAGGATGCTGTTGGTCTTCTTGGCCACCTGGCCACACTGCTGGCTCATGTCCAGCCAGCTATCAGCCAGCAGCGTAGTTTTGTTCTACACAGACTTCCAACCACCTCTGATGCCGTGCTCACCCTTCCTCAGAGTCACCATGGCAAGGCACCAGCGCCTCAGATATTTTGCTGGAGGTGCTGCAGGTGCCCTCTTTGGGGTTGGAGGTCACTGGTGCTATTTTCATACCTCATCAAGCAACCTACTGCGGCCGCTTCTGTCTTACCAGCCAGCAGATGGGGTTATACAAGGATCCCTTATATATTTTTTTTTAGACCTTTACTGACTGGTAGAATGTTTTTCAAGTGAAACCACACAATTGCAAAAAAGCATAGCTAAAGCTTGATGCTCGTCATCTGACCGCGGGGCAGATTGGCTGTCACAGCCAGCAACGCTCATCTGACCATTGGGCAATACGCTGTTACGGCTCAAACCGGCTAAAAACAGCTCCAGCCAGGACAAGTCAGCCAAGACCTCACAAGACCTCAGCCCTCGTCCTCCTAAGATAAGCAAGGTTTGTGACCTAAAGGCAATGGTTGCACCTTGTTTTCATGGAATTGGAATGGTTTGTGCTGGAAGGGACCTTAAAGCTCATCCAGCTCCAACGCCCTTGCCGTGGGAAGGGGCACCTTCCATGTTTTCTGTGCTACCAGGTCATAAAAATGGTGTTGAAAACTTATATCTGTGAGTCACTCATGGAGTAAAACTTACACTTGCAGCAGCAGCAGAACCAGCTACACCAAACCACGGAGCTCAAACAGGTCACAGGTTGTCCTCTCCTGTGTGGAGCAGCAGTACCAGGCTGCAGAGACAGTGTAGAGGCGGCTTGTGTGATGCCCAGGGAAGAGCAGCATCTCTGCAGGTTCTGCATCCTCTTGTATGTGCAATACGCTTGGGTCTATCCCATCCTCGGCACTGGTGAGACCGCTCCTCGAATCCTGGGGTCAGTTCTGGGCCTCTCAGCACAAGAAGGATGTTGAGGCTCTGGAGTGAGTCCAGAGAAGAGCAACAAAGCTGGTGAAGGGGCTGGAGAACAGGCCTTATGAGGAACGGCTGAGAGAGCTGGGGGTGTTTAGCCTGGAGAAGAGGAGGCTGAGGGGAGATCTTATTGCTCTCTATAACTACCTGAAGGGAGGTTGTGCAGAGAAGGGAGCTGGGCTCTTCTCCCAAGAGACAGGGGACAGGACAAGAGGGAATGGCCTCAAGCTCCACTAGGGGAGGTTCAGGTTGAACATTAGGAAAAAAATTTTCACTGAAAGGGTCATTGGGCATGGGCAGAGGCTGCCCAGGGAGGTGGTTGATTCACCTTCCCTGGAAGGGTTTAAGGCACGGGTAGACGAGGTCCTGAGGGACATGGTTTAGTGTTTGGGAGGAATGGTTGGACTCGATGNACCAGACCCCCTCTTGGCCCCAGAAGGATACAGGCAACAAAACATTAATATCTACCATGTTGCGACAGGATTTTTTGGTAGTTAGACCCCTGTCTGAGCCAAGCATGAATGCTGAACAACAAAGCTCTGGATTTTTTTTTCTTTTTCAATCCCCGCTCCTCATTATTATTAGTGTTTCTTTAATTACTAGCAGCAAATTATCTGCACAGCAGGGTAAGCGCCCACCCATTTTCTAGTTAATAGAGCTCAGACGTGATGTGTGCCCTCAGACATCTCTGCCTAAGAGGAGCCTCAGGCTGCTCGTTCAGAAGATGGTCAGAGCCGGGTTGGCTGGGGAGAAAGAGCAGGAAGGTTAGCTCGCCAAGCTGGCCTGTAGGAGAAGAAATTGCACGCAGCGTGAGCTAATGGCAAGGAGAGATTTTATTTTTTTTGAGCTTGTCAGTAGGAAGCATATGGCGGCTGCTGAGCTCTCAGGCTTATTTAGGATTTAGTGACTATTTGATCTATTTTAATCCAGATGTTCAGCTCATCACATAATAAGATCCCACCAGAGGAACCGCATGGTGGTGCCTCCCAGAGAGCCAAAGACCCCAAAATGCACTGAGGAGAAGGAGCAGTTTCATCAAGGCCGGGTACGGCTGAGATTCCCAGGAGGGTAAAGGCACTGGCAGAGGCTGCCCAGGGAAGTGAGTCCCCATCCCTGGAGGTGTTTGAAAGGCAGGTAGATGAGGTGCTTGGGGATATGATTTAGTAGTGGACAGGTACGTTTGGAGTTGATGATCTTGAAGGTCTTTTCCAATCTAGTGAGTCAATGATCACCTCCCGCTGGACCAGGCTGTTCCAATTTAAAGCCATTCCCCCTTGTCCTGTCACTCCAGGTCCTTGTAAAACGTCCCTCCCCAGCTTTTCTGGAGCCCCTCCAGGTACTAGAAGGATGCTCTAAGGCCTCCCTGGGGCCTCTCTGGGCTGAACAATCCCAGTTCTCTCANAGTTGATCTTGAAAGTCTTTTCCAATCTAGTGATTCAATGATCACCTCCCGCTGGACCAGGCTGTTCCAATTTAAAGCCATTCCCCCTTGTCCTGTCACTCCACGTCCTTGTCAAAAGTCCCTCCCCAGCTTTTCTGGAGCGTCCCCAGGCACTAGAAGGCTGCTCTAAGGTTCTCCCTGGGGCCTCTCTGGGCTGACCAATCCCAACTCTCTCAGCCTGTCCTCATAGCAAAGACGCTCCAACACTCAGATCATCTTCATGGCCTCCTCTGGACCCGCTCCAACAGTTCCCTCTCCTTCTTATGCTGAAGATTCCAGAAATGGACACACCAGGGGAAGGTGGATGCAATGAATGTGTCCTGCCCTCCATCCTGTCTGCGGCTCCCTGCTGCGCTGCCTCCTCTCCTGCTTCACCTTCAAGCCTCCTCGGGAGGACAAATTGTACAGGAACATCCAAACGCCTCCTTTGGGAGTGCCAGCGCTCGGCATCCAGCCCTCCATCAGCTGAAAGAAAGTACACCTGGCATCTCTCCACAGCCGTCACCGTGCTTTTTAAAGGACATCTTTAACGAGGAAGCATGCGGGAAAGTAGGTGACCTCAGAGGGCTCAGTATGGAGAAGAAATTAAGGCTGGTAGCAACTACCCAAACCTCTGAAGGGTTGTGTCAGTCAGGTCTTTGCTGCACAGAAGCAGTTTTGGTCCTTCAGGACAACCCATGCTGACATGAGATGGGGTTGGTTTCCCCTGGGGACGATGCCTCAGGACTGGTCATCACTTTGGAGATGAAGGAGCTGCACCTCAAGCATGGACATGGCTGGTTTTAGCAGATCTTTGAAACTAAACAACCCAAAGTGTTTCCAGCAGATGTGGGCTGGCCATAAGCATTTATCAGTTTTAGTTGTGCTGCTTTCTGATCTCATCTAGGGGCCTTAATGATTTCATCACATAAAAGACTCGAGACGTGGGGTTTTCATCCACATTCAAAAGACATTGCGACATTCATTGATGTTCACAGGTGAGGTGGGAAGCACAGCACAGGCCTGGGCGCAGCCAAGACAAATTTAATGCAGTGCTCTGATTCTCTATGTCTGGGATCCTCATCTCCTCTGCAATTTTCTCCTCCCCACCTCTTCACCGCACTGTGATCTCTCTGTGAATCTTTCCAGGCACAGGGCTCTAAAAAATAAAAAAAAAACAAACCAAACCACCAAACCTGAATCTCTTGACATTTAATTAAAGGGATGTGTGCAGTTTATCAGGGATGCAGAGTGCAGAGCGTTAGGCCAGGAAAGCCATTAGCCGGGTGCCCTTGACGGAGCCTGAACCAGTCGGTGGGCGAGGGGAGGGGAGGACAGGAATCTCATTGCAGTTGAGATGCTGAAGTATGAAATCCTTCTTGGATTCATTCCTCAGAGATGGCTCCTGGGAGGCTTTCCCAGGGCAAGTCATTGAGCATCCTTGCAGAGAGAGGCATGAGGATGAAGGACCAGCAGCACTGGCCAAGAGGTGCGGCGTGAGCGAGAACTGCAATGCAAGGTAGCAAGGAGGCTCAGAGGCAATGCTGAGCAAAGCTTTGCTGTGGTGCTTCTGCCCAAAAGGCTCAGGAGGTGAATGTGGGAACAACCACCCAGCGCCAGCCCTGCCACGGCTGATTTTGCACCAGAGTATGTGTTTTCAGAGCAAACATTGCAAGGGAGCTTTTTTTTCCTTTTTGTCACCTCCTGCCAGTAAACTCTGAGTAGAAAAAGCATCTCTACTCTAGTATGAGAAGAGGGTCTAGCAAACAATGAACTAAATGTATTTTCAAAGCTTTCCTGCTCGGTTCAAGAGAGCCTGGTTGGGTGAGGTTGGCAGGTCCTTCAGCAGCCTTCCTCCAGCTCCTAGAGATGCAAGGTTGAGAGGAGTAAGGACGAGCAGCTCCCAGTGCTATCCAGCCACGGCACTGGACCTGCCTCAACAGGACTCCATTTCTAGACAAGTTGTGGTGAGGTTTGCACGTGCCAGATGTGAGTGAGGGGTGAACAGCCATTGTCTTCCAAAAATCATAGAATGGTTTGGGTTGGAAGAGACCTTATAGATCATCCAGTTCCAATCCCCCTGCCATGGGCAGGGACGCCTCCCACTGGACCAGGCTGCTCAAAGCCCTGTCCAACCTGGCCTTGAACACCTCCAGGGATGGGGCAGCCACAGCTTCTCTGAGCAACCTGTCCCAGGGCCTCACCACCATCATTGGGAAGAATTTCTTCCTGATGTCTAACTAAATCTTCCCCCTTCCAATTTAAAGTCATTCCCCCTCATCCTATCACTCCAGGCCCTTGTACAAGACCCCTCCCCAACTCTCTTGGAGCCCCTTCAGGTACTGGAAGTCCTCTCTAAGGTCTCCTTGGAGCCTTCTCTTCTCCAGGCTGAACAACCCCAACTCTCTCAGCCTGTCCTCATATGCGAAGTGCTCCAGCCCTCGCTCCATCTTCGTGGCTTCCTCTGGATCCATTCCAAAAGCTCTGTATTCTTCCTAAACTGAGGATTCCAGGACTGGACACAATGTTTCAGGTGGGGGTCTCACCAGAAACGTTGGCATCCAGGAGAAGTTCACGTGCTCAGGTCCTGGTCCCACATCCCACAGTCCTGCTGCAGCACATCCTTTGGCCCTGCTGGGCACGTGCTAATTCCTGACGGCCGTTCATCCCTCCCGTCTCAGCCCTTCCTGCTGCAGCCCAGCTAGCGAACACCCACGGGACGCTGAGAAGAGCTGCAGCTCTCTGGGACAGTAACGCATGCTTGAGCTCCAACAAGACAGACCAAACCAGCCCACAGAGAAAGGTCTCAATCCTTGCAATGACGAGGACAGACGTCCCTCCCACGTGCAAGCACAGGCTAGCACTAAAGCTCCCCCACTGCTTCAATGTGAGCAGATGGGGTTGACCCCAAAGCACAGCTGAGCCTGGCACCCCTAAAAATTCAAGCACGTTGGCTCCACGTGTCTCCACCCATGTGTTTGAATGCCTGGCACCCCACAGCAGCAGAACCCCCTGGGAATCACAGAATCACAGAATCACCAGGATGGAAAAGCCCCATCGGATCGAGTCCAACCATTGCATTTTGCTGCATCCTCTCCCAGGCCAATCGAAGAGATGCCCTTGCTGAGTCCTCCCCTGCGCTAACGAGCCAGGAAATGCCCTTTGCTACAGGAGATCCATCCACCTTAATTACTGCGGACAGAGCCTTCCCCAGAGCGGGGGATGTTTAACAGAGGCAGAAATGGAGAAGGAAAGAGATGGATTATCTCGTGCTGATTCACATCGCTGGCACGTGCTGGCCGTGTCTGTAGGGATGAGAAGCGTAAAGGGAATGGATTCAGCACACAGATCACCTTTAATCCCAAGAATCACTGGTGTTTTGGACTGCACCCTGCTCAAGAGCGGGTGAACCTGCACATCTCCATCCTCTCCATAGAATTCCTCCCTTTAGCACAGCTTTTTGCCACCTTTTCCCTACCTGCCCTGGCAGAAGATGCTCAGGGTGTATGTGGCACGTTCAAAATCTTGGGTAATCCTTGAAAGGGCCCAGTTTCTCAGGACTTTTTAGCATTTCCAATCAGCGCTGGGTGTTTCAAGGCTGCAACCCTGGAAGAGAAGAGGGCAACCTGCCCTGAAGTTGTCTCTTGACTTTGCCAAGGTCAGACAAGGTGACGCTAGAGGTGGGATCCTGCTGGATCGAGCCCTCCCCAGGCTTCAGCAGGATTCGGTAGAGATGCGGCAAAGCTTAGAATAGTGGACTCCTTCCCCCAGCCGCCCCCAAAATATGGCACGTGCAGATCATCAGCTGAAAGCCTGATGTGGGCAGGCAGCCCACGGTTGTTTCTCTAAATAAACCTTCCCCTCCCTGGCTGACTCTCCATCGTTCTGCAATGGGATGGGTTTATTTCTTTGGGTTCACATCCAGGTCTGGGTTTCTCCTGGAGCACTTTGAGCTCCAGCCTCACTCCCTGGAGGTGACCTGCAGCTCCTGGCCCCCTTTGGACCTCTTTTCCTCTAGCAACGTCATTTTGTGCCGTCTCCTTCCTACAATGGAAATGCAGGACCCAGTGCACCCTGTTGCAGAGACTTTGGCAGCAGAGATAACTCATATAGCAATTAAGCATGTTGCATCGACCCCTTATAAAGTAAGAAACAGCCCCAGGCCATGAGTTACAAGCATGGTGCCGCTCTCAAAGCTGCTTTTGCTTCTGGCCAGGTCCCTGAGCCCCACAACAACCCGAGGTGTTCCTCCTGCAGAAAAGATTGGTCTGGGTGGTGCCAGGGGAACTCATTTGCAAGAACCTCTCAGCACGGTGATCTTCGTGCCAGCAGCATTAAGGCAATTTACCGCCTGACCCCAGCTCGAAAATGAAATCTATCATGCTTGACTTGACCTGTTGGCCGAATCATCATTATGCAGAGGACGTTTTTTTTCCCCCGTCATGAAAAAAAAACCAAGAAAAAGGGGGAGGGAGAGAAGAAGAAAGAGACTTGGGGGAGGACAGGCATGGTGCCTGGCTGTCTCCCCTTCTCACGTGTCCCTCACCACTGTCAGCCCACAGAGAGCATGTGGGATCCGGTGAAGCATCAATCAAAGCTTTATGGATCGCGTTCCTCAAAGCCTCGTCCAACCTGGCCTGGAACACCTCCAGGACTGGGGCATCTCGGGGCAACCTGTCCCGGGGCCTCATCACCCTCACAGGAAAATATTTCTTCCTAAAACCTAACTCAAATCAACCCTCCTTCACCTGAAAACTGTTCCCCCTCATCCTATCCTTGCACTCCCTGATCAAGAGGCCCTCTCAGCTTTCCTGTAGCCCCTTTCACCACTGGAAAGCTGCTCTAAGTTCTCCCTGGAGCCTTCTCTCCTCCAGGCTGAACAACCCCAACTCTCCCAGCCCGCAGATCATCTTTGTGGCGTTCCCTATTCTCGCTCCAACAGATCCACGTCCTTCCTGTGCTGAGAATTCCAGAACTGAATGCAGGACTGCAGGTGAAGTTTCTCAAGAGCGGAGCAGAGGGGCAGAATCCTTTTCCTCACCCTGCTGGTCACGGCTTTTGATGTAGCCCAGGATGCCATCAGCCTTCTGGCCTGCGAGCACACATTGCTGGGTCATATTGAGTTTCTCATCCACCAACACCCCAAAGTTTTTCCCTTCAGGGCTAAATTGTGTCCGAAGCCCCTTTCACCTTGTTTGCCCCCCCTAGCACTGCACACATTGTTGCTTCCCACAGCATCTCTTTCACCCTCTTGACCCTTCCCATCACAATAACCTGGCAGAAGCCTTGGAGAGATGTCCTTGGTGTTCTGCAGGGACCATGATTTGCTTCTCCAACCCAGCATTGTCTGGGGCTGAGTCTCCTCAGTACTGGGCCTCTCCTCACCACAAGAAGGATGTTGAGGCTCTGGAGCGAGTCCAGAGAAGAGCAATGAAGCTGATGAGGCGGCTGGAGAACAGACCTTAAGAGGAATGGCTGAGAGAGCTGGGGATGTTTATCCTGGAGATGAGGAGGCTGAGGGGAGGCCTCATTGCTCTCTACAACTACCTGAAAGGAGGTTGTGGAGAGGAGGGAGCAGGCCTCTTCTCCCAAGGGACAGGGGACAGGACAAGAGGGAATGGCCTCAACCTCCTCCANATTGGGTACTGGCAGAGGCTGCCCAGGGAGGGGGTTGATTCACCTTCCCTGAAGGGGTTTAAGGGACAGGTGGACGAGGTGCTAAGGGACATGATTTAGTGTTTGATAGGAACAGCTGGACTCAATGATCCAGTGGGTCTCTTCCAACCTGGTGATTCTATGATTCTATGATTCCTTACAAAAGCACAAGCCAAAATTACCCCCCCTTAGCCTCCTTGGAATGCATTTATTACAGTTCTTTTTGCCAAAACCCCTGCAGTTTCGTTAATTCAAAGGCCAAATTCAGCACAAGAAATGACTAGCTTTGGCGAAGGAACAGGAGATTCATCTTTGCCTTCTTGTCTTAACCATCTGCCCACCTACCAGTCTCAGCAGTAGAGAGAGAGCAGACATGAGAGCAGCACAGGGCTGAGCATCAGTAGCAATGCCTCATCCCAGTGTAGCCGGTGATGCTCCTCAGGAAGGGCTGGATTATGGAACAAGACAACTCATCCCTGCTAAGAAAACACCTGAAAAAACAGTCAGTGATCCCCAGTCATCTGGCCTAAATCAAACCTGTCCCAAGCGTTTGGCAGGGAAAGGGGACAGAGAAGTACCAAAACCAGCTTTCCCAAGAGTCCTGTTTTTCAGGATTTCTGGCACAGCAGGGGTTGTCAGGAGTTATTTATGGGTTGTTTCTCTTTTAGCCTGCTGTGATCAATAGGTGTGACCCATCACACAATCCAATACCATATCAGCAATCATAGCAGGGGAGCAAGGATTTTCCTCTCTGTGGTTATAATGCCGTGCATCAAGCTGTCCCTCAAAGAGACACTGTCAATCGCTCTGTGCTGCAGAGAAGCGCTGGCACCCTCCTCCTTTTATTCTTTAGGGTTTCCAATGGGCCAGTGCTATGTGCTTCAATGTTTCATGAGTCTCACAGACCCCATCCTCATCACCTGCTAAAAATAACTCTAGGGATGCCACGGACACACCACACTTGGAGTTAGAATCATAGAATCATANAACAAATGAACCCAGCAAGGCTGTAATCAAGTGGGATAAGCAAGATGCAGCTGGAGCTCATCTAACACTACCTGTGCTGCTGAACCTCCTGTTACTCAGCCATGGCTACAGAATCCTCCATCTCGCAGTCTTCCCTAGCATGTGTCCTGGACCAGCTAGCTCGTGGGACAGGGTGTGACATTGCTGTCTTCAGCAGTGAACCAAATACCCCCGTTAGATGAACTGGGACCTCACACAGACACAGCTGAGAAACTTTTTTGGCTCTTGTCCTGCAATGACATTATGAAGATTCACAGCCTGTGTCCCCCTCAAATCACTTTCCTTAAGTAAATACCAAGAGTTCTCTTCAACACCAACAAATGAAAGTGAAGGTCTCATCCTCTCTCTGCTGCTACCTTGATCCGTTGTTTCAGGAGAAGAAGCAATTGCAGTGGTGCTACACCAGCAAAGACCCCCACCAGCTGTTCAGCCAAGTTCCTTGTAGCTTGCATCTCAGTGTTTCATCCTTGCTGGTTTTACTAAATGATTCCGGCATTTCCACCCCCATGGCTCCCCATGCTGCCCTTCTTTCAGGACATCCATAGGTTCTTGTTGGAGCCATCAAGTCTAATAAGGAGCAGCTGAGGGAACTGGGGTTGTTTAGTCTGGAGAAGAGGAGGCTGAGGGGAGACCTCATTGCTCTCTACAGTTCCCTGAAAGGAGGTTGTAGCGAGGTGGGTGTTGTTCTCTTCTTTCAAGTAACAAGTAATAGGACGAGAGGAAATGGCCTCAAGTTGCACCATAGAATCGTAGAATCATAGAACAACCAGGATGGAAGAGACTCACCAGATCATCAAATCCAACCATTCCTATCAAACACTAAACCATGTCCAGCAGCACCTTGTCCACCCATCCCTTAAAAACCTCCAGGGAAGGTGACTCAACCACTTCCCTGGGCAGCCTGTTCCAATGCCCAATGACCCTTTCCATGAAAAATGTTTTCCTAACCTCTAGCCTAAATCTCCCCTGGTGGAGCTTGAGGCCATTCCCTCTCGTCCTGTCCCCTGTCCCTTGGGAGAAGAGCCCAGCACCCTCCTCTCCACAACCTCCTNCAGCACTGGCCACCCAGGAATGTGGTGGAGTTACCATCCCTGGAGGGATTTAAAAGACAGGTAGAGGAGGTGCTCTGAGATGTGGTTTAGTAGTGGGCAGGTATAGTTGGCCTCAATCTCAAAGGTCTTTTCCAACCAAACGATTCTATTATAAGCAGATAGAAAATGTTCTTTATGGGTGAAAAGCTTCCTTCTTTCTGCTTGGGTATGTGATTTAATCCCCACAGGAGACCATTTTACATTCCAAAGGTCACCCTCACACATCTGATTTTTCTTGAGAATTGGTAAATTAGGTGCCGAGTTACAAACTTGGCACTAACCCCCCTGCCCCTGGGTATCACCTTACACTCCCTGCAAGGACAAGGATCTCTTTTTTCTGTATTACAGCAGGAACTCGCAGGCTCCTGTTCCCATCCCAGATGGCATCCCCAAGAGCAACAGCTCCGGATGGACATGTCACAATAAAATCTCCCTTCTATTTATAAAGCGCCTATGACCTTCAGCTGTTGCTACATCACGCTAGGCATAGCACAAGCGTATTTTCATAAACATCCTGGAGTTTGTGCCTGGAAGGTGCACAGGTTCGTTATGTTTTCCAAGGGCTCATTAGGTGCTTCTCCTCTGAACACATTCAGAACGTGGCTAACAACTTCATATTTTTTTCTGCCCAGATGACAATTTCTAGGTTTAAACTTGGTACTTAAAAACACAGATGGGCTCAGTTTAAAGACTGGGAGAGGATCCAATTGTAAGTTGTCCAGCTGGTAAAACACCCTCACAGTTGAAAAAAAGGGTGAACTTGGGAATTCAGGCAGTTACATCTTCCCATCGTTGCCTTTTGCTGTGCTTTTTCTCAGCTTACACTGGTGATCCATGAACCCCTAGAAAAGTCTTCACAATGCAAACAGTGTCAATCCATGACCTGCTCACCTCTTAACCTCCTCTTGCACACATCTGACTGACATTTTTACCTCTCTGGCCATGAGTCAGGATTCTCAGGCCATTATAAATGTGGCTTTTCCTTAAATTTCTTCAATGTTGCTGAGCAGCATTGACCCTTGGTGGGACATGGATATCTCTGTCTGTCTCTTCAACCCCTCAGCTGCTAAAGCTACAAGCCTCTTTGTTCATAAAGCATGTTACATACAATTATTCATGAATTCATCACATGAATGGGTGTTAGGCATTTCCTCTGTTAAACTGGGTTCAAAATCCAACTCCTGCCTCTGGAGAGGAGCACGTAGCAGACGTAACTTTGGCATGAGGTTTAACAAGGCCAAGTGTCGGGTCCTGCACTTGGGGCACAACCCTGTGCAGCTACAGACTAGGAGAAGTCTGTCTAGAAAGCTACCTGGGGGAGAAGGACCTGGGGGTGTTGGTTGACAGCGACTGAACATGAGTCAGCAGTGGCCCAGGTGGCCAAGAAGGTCAATGGCATCTTGGCTTGGATCAGAAACCGTGTGACCAGCAGGGTCAGGGAGGTTCTTCTCCCTCTGGACTNACAGAGGGTCACGGGGCACTGACGGAGGCTGCCCAGGGAGGAGGTTGAGTCACCTTCCCTGGAGAGGTTTAAGGGACAGGTGGACAAGTTGCTGAGGGACATGGGTTAGTGTTTGGTGGGAATGGTTGGACTCGATCCGATGGGTCTCTTCCAACCTGGTTATTCTATGATTCTATGACTACGTGGTGCTCCAACACCAGAAGGGACCCTGCATTCTCTAAGAGCTTTCCTGGATAAGTTGCTGGTTTATGGCATCTTCCTTTGGCAGAGATACAGGACGGCGATCACGCAGGAGAACAAGGCCTTCTAAATCCATTAATCATAGAATAATAGAATTGGAGAACAGTTTGGGTTGGAAGGGACCTTAAATCTCATTCGGTGCTCCCCCTCACCATGGGCAGGGACACCTCCCACTGCATTAAGTTGCTTATAATCTAAGCTTGGGGGAAATTTGAGACTTGTAATCCAGGTAGAAAGAGATCATGGTCTGTTGGGAAAAGAATTAGCATAAAAGCAAGGTAATTTTTCTGGTTTGGATGTTTGGGGGAGGGGAAAAGGCAGACTGAGGGAGGGGCTGGGTTCATGTTTAATAGGAAACCTTTGGGGTGAGGTACTCAAGAAAGAAATCCTCATTTTAAAGAGAATGAGGGAGAATATCTGAAGATTAAATTAGTTCTGGAAGTCAAGCCTTATGCAAGAAGAAGGGACTGACTCTCCCTGCTTCAGCAGAACCTCAGGGTGGCAATTCCCCTTTAAAATCAGAGGTTTTTTCAAGACCTGCTTTGGCTCCCCTCGCCTGGCATCATGTGCTGGGGTACCTGACCCCTCCAGTGGCACAGGTGTGATCAGCAAACATTCAGCAAGCGATGGGACAGAGGCTCAGGCAACTTGAATCCCGGCTTGTCATTTAGGGACCCTTGTTTGCTTTCAGCAGAATGAGATCACTGAAGAGAGTGGATTAGATTGAGCCAAAGTCCTGCTGACTTTCAAAAGAGCTCAGTTATTGATTTCTGGGGACTGTGCTTGTCCCTGGAGGACTGGAAAAAGCCCAAGGCGGTTGCCTAGGATGCCTGTAAACTCTGGCTGTGAGAACAGCCTTGTTTAACAAGGACCTTTCTTGATGGAATTTGAGTCTAAGGTCACTCCCCCAGGCTGCTCTCTGGCAAGCAGGCAGAGAGGGGCTGCAGGATCTGCTAGCCGGGGCTACCTGCCCTGAAAGAGGATCTGAAAAGCAAGCTAGAAAGTGAGTTAATGATGATTTCTCCCAAAAGCCTTTATGTGGCCAAAAGTCAGACCTTTCCACCTTGCTGAAGTGGCTGATCTGGTGAGGCCATGGTGAAGCCTGTCGATGCAGATCTAGATGATGTTCATTTACCATCCAGAGATGTGGTGGAGAGCTGCTAAAATTACCCCAGAAATCTCTGTGCAGTGGATTCGATATGAAAGCAAGTTGTGGTCATCTGAAACTGTGGATAGGGGCAGGAACAGTGCAGATGTTTCCAGCACAGCGAGCTGAGGTGGCCAACCCTCCTCAGTTTCCCACCCCAGAGAGCTGGACATAAACACTTGTCAACACAGATGGCGGCTCATATGGGCTGATAGAATCACAGAATCATGGAATGGTTTGAGCTGGAAGCAACTTTAAAGCTCATCCTATTCCAGCCCCACCTGCCATGGGCANCTCTGTGTGGGTGTTTCAAACACTCCAGTGCACTTAGAGCACAACCAGACGTGGGCATGGCCAGTTGAACCAAGCTCCAACCAATACAACCGATGCACCTTGGAGACTTGTGCTCACTTGGTGCAGCTTTAGACACCAAGGAGTGGTCAGCCTAATGACAACCAACCACCACTGAGAAAGAGCGAGTGCATTCAGTCATCTGAAGCCGGGTTCCTTCATGCAGCTGAATCTCAGGCCAATGAGGTCCTTGTAATGTCAGCTGTTACCTTCTTTGATGCTGTATCACCATATGGAGCACCTACCATATGAGAACAGGCTGAGAGAGTTGGGGTTGTTGAGCCTGGAGAAGAGAAGGCTGTGAGGAGGCCTTGTAGCAACCTTGAAGTACTTGAATGGGGCTACAAGAAAGCTGGGAAGGGGCTATTTACAAGGGAATGGAATGATAGGATGAGGGGAGTGGCTATAAATTGTAGAGGGGCAGATTTAGACTAGACATAAGGAAGAAATTCTTCACAATGAGGGTGGTGAGGCCCTGGCCAAGGTTGCCCAGGGAAGTTGTGGCTGCCCCATCCCTGGAGGTGTCCAAGACCAGGTTGGACGGGCCCTGGGGCAGCCTGATCTAGTAGAAGGTGTCACTGCCCATGGAAGGGGGGTTGGAATTAGACGATCTTTAAGGTCCCTTCCAACTCAAACTGTTCTATGATATCAAGGTCTACTGGCTGTTTTTGCTGTCGAAACCCAGTATTTCAGTGATATCTCCTCATGGAGTTGCCCCATCATTTCCCCCTTGAATATTCCTGAAAACATCCCCCCATGCTGGGGTTGTTTAGCTTGGAGAAGAGGAGGCTGAAGGGAGACCTCATTGCTCTCTACGACCACCTGAAAGGAGGTTGTGGAGAGGAGGGAGNAGGAATGGTTGGACTTGATGATCTGGTGGATCTTTTCCAACCTGGTGATTCTATGATTCTATGTTTCTATGCCCATGTTTTTAACGTCTTTAGTATCAATCAGCCTCCCACCAATTTCAGCGTGATTTCAAGGACATTCCTCTGGCCTCCTCAACCGTGTGACCCTTGCATCACATTCACAAAAATTCTTTCCCTGATAAACATGAACCCAAGGGAGCAGAAAGCTGCCAAACCCAAGCTCTGCCTGCGTGTTGGCGTGATGGATGGCAGAGCTCAGCTGAGAGCTGTTTAATTTGGGTGAAAGACACTGTGTGGGAAGCAACCCTGCCTGAGCGCCCAAGGTGTGTAGGAGCCAGCTCGGTTTCATCTCAGCTGATTCTAGCAGTGGCGTGTTGCTTCAGAAAGAACAAAATGCCAGGAGCTGTGGAGGGGGATGGAGGTTGAGACAAATCTCCCCATTCACTTCTGAAGGGATCAGAGCAGCAGCAAAGCTTTCAATGGATGCCTGGGAGTTTCTTTGCTGAAGGACTGTGGCAGATCTTGTGCAGCACTCAAAGAGGAGATAATCTGGAGCATGCCTGCCTCTGCTAGCTCTCCAAGTGTTTGCCTTTGGATACTTATTTGGAGAAAGCTCTGAGACCTTTCCGTACCAAAACCAGCGCGGCCTGGCCTCTCTCAAGGTCCCTTCAGCATCAGTGCTTCGAATTCCCTTGGACTTGTGGAGGGAAAATTTGACGCACATTGCACAATGCTCCCAAGATCTCCGCTTCTGCTCCTTCTTCTCAAAAATCGACCAAAAGCAGAAACCATCGATATCTCCAAGAGTTGCACGCAGCCCCCTGTGTTCCCAGTTCCTTGGAGAGACCTCTTTGGTCTTGAGCATGTTCGGAACACCATGGAGCTCTAACTGGTGATGAGACAGCACCTGGCATTGGTGCTTCTGAGCACCCCCAAACCATCTGCTCTAGTTACATCCCTCTTCTGGGCCCTTGTGAGGAGGAGGAGACTCCAGCTGAGAGAAAGGGACAGGCCGCCTACTTGTGCTGAGTAACCATTGCCAAATTGGATGCCAGCACATACACACACACACACACAAAAATATTTCCACTGAGGTTGCTATGAACAATGGTCTCTTGATTATTTGCTGTCTTAAACACATATGCCTTTGGCAACCCTCCACGGAGAACAGGCAGTTCAAGCGCTGACCCTCACCCTCTTGGACTGACTCGTCAACGTTTCCACATTCAAAGCTACCAGCTGACAAAGTGTTTCGTTAGCAAAAAACAGGACATGATCCCTGCCCTGGGAGGTTGCAAGCTGCAGGCAGGCAGGTAGGCAAGGGCAGAGCCGTGTTCTAATGGAGGATGGTGAGAAAACACCTCTACTTCATCAGACCCAGCAGTCTTCATTGACCAATGAAACTCGGTGAGCTTGGACGTCTCCTTAGACACAACCACAAACCCACCTTGTTGCCATCTGCTCACCCTTCCTTAAAACGTTGCCATGGTGTCTGCAGATCCATAGGAAGAAGTTGAAGGGTGTCCAGCTACCAGCTGAGGTTTGAAAATCCCGTTTCCAAGGACGTGCTGGAGTTGGGGGGCACTCTGGCTGGCTCTGTTCCAGGCTGCATTAAATCCAGGTGCAGTAGAGCCACATCCTGCTGATGTCCTACCAGAATGACGAATGCCACTGATGGAGAAAGCACTGGAGGATATTTGAACCCAGGAGATGTGAGACGTTGAGCAATATCCTGCTTGAAAAAGGTGAGAACATGTTCATGGTCCATGTGGTAAAGAAACCAGGGGCTGGCCACTTCATAAAGCAAAGGGGAAAAGGACCGAGGTTCTTGAAGACAAAGTGTTTGATCTGAACATTATTTGTGACACTCACAGAGGTCTTCACTCATTCCTAAGCTATCTTCCCTGCTATGCCTGGAGAGAGACTCCCAGAGCGTCCACCAGAGCCCAGCTATCCAAGATTTTGCACTGTCTACAAATAGTTGGTACCAGCTGAAAAGAGCAGATCTGAAACCACAGTTGGCAAATTGCATCAACAAGCATATTCTCAGCGAGGCATTGTTCCAGTTTGTATATGTCTGAAAAGAACTGTTCAGGCATATGTTAAAGTTGGCACCTTCTCCCTGGGACTCGCTACAATCTGACGGCTGGAGCATGATAAACCACATCAAGGCGCACAAAACACTCAGCAAATAAGGGAAAACAAAGTCCACTTGAGATGCTAGCAGGGCTGCGATGAGGACAAGGGGTAGAGGCAGAGGAATGTCCTCTGGAGAGAGCCCTCACCCTGGCCTGATGCGGAAAACAATGACATCTGCAAGCACTTCTTGGAAAGGAATCAACAGTGGCGTAGGAGAGGAGAGTAGAAAACCTGCTGCCCAAGTGCTACTCCCAGGATAATCGTTATAAAACAACTCAGCAGAAAGGGGAGATAATATAGAGCTGTGTGAACCCAAAGCACGTGAAGTGTCCTACAGGTTCTGGGCTTCAACCCGCCAGGAGAAGGCAACACCTTGCAGTGAGGATGGACTCAGTGGGGACACGCACAGCATGTGAAGGGCTCTCAGCCTCACTTAGGTCTGGACCCTGCAAAAACCACCTCAGCATGAGGAAGCCCCCTGAACTGAAATAGACGGAGAGTGTTACAGGGAAATATTGCACTGATTTTGCTTTTCCTTGGGTGTCTGGGTATAGAATCATTGAATCATAGAATCACCAGGTTGGAAGAGACCCAACGGATCATCGAGTCCAACCATTCCTATCAGACACTAAACCATGACCCTCAGCACCTCGTCCACCTGCCCCTTAAACACCTTCAGGGAAGGTGACTCAACCACCTCCCTGGGCAGCATATTCCAATGCCTAATGACCCTTTGTGTGAAAAAAATTTTCCTGATGTTCANTAAACCAAGATACCATTGACCTTCCTGGCCACCTGGGCCATTGCTGATTCATAAGCATAGTATCAGTTTTAATGGGATGCTGGGCTGAGCCTGTGGAGCTTCAGCATCATCAAAGCATTATCTGAGCAACACAACTGGTCCTGCCTTAGTCTGAGCCTGTCGCATTACTGGAGGAGGTGACAGCTGCATATTTCTTCTTCATCTCCTCAGAGCATCCACGAGCACCCAAGTGCCTTTTGGAGAGTGGAGCTGGGGCCCATTTCCTTTCTAATGCATCTGTCTCAGTGTTGGTGCTCAGTCCTGGAGGTGTGTGATGATCAGAGAGGGGGTCATCTGAGGCTGGCAGCAGCCAAAAGCTCATGTGTGAGACAACCCATACGATTGCACATTCCCAAAAAGAAGCTGTGCTGCCCTGCTCAGAGACAACCATGCTGCCGCTAAGCATGTGGCTGCATTGCATGGACAAGAATAATCCTGGTGGGTCCTGGGTGTGTCTTCACTCCTGGTGGGACGGTCCCAGCAGACACATCTGACTTGACCTTCTCCATTCTTCATCAGCAGCTGTGCTCTTTTCCTTTGTCCCACCAGATTTAACAGCTGGATCTGCACTGCTCCATTGCTTGGGGAGGCAACAGAGTCCCACTCACAAGGAGCTTTGTCCCAGGCTCTACTCATGGCACCTAAACATGACTATAAGTCAGAGAGCTGCAGCTGCCCTTTCCATCCAAGGAGGATCACACACAGCCCCTGGAGCTCTGCCAGCAACAACCTATGCAAGAGCCGCTCACAGCCTGCAGTTCTGCAGGAGCAGCTGAGAGCCTGTCCGGCAACATTAACAGGAATAATTAATTACCTGACCTGCCATCTCACTGGAAAGAGGCAGAAAGAAGTGGCAGCAACTCCTGCCTCCTCTCCGCTTCTCAACAGGTGAGCAGAAGTGGTGTATCCACTGCACATCCATGGATGGGGCCAGAGGGAGGACAAGAGATGGACAGTGAGTGTTGCAGGACCTGATCCTTCTGCAGCAACCTCAGTGCCAGGGTGAAGCTTGGAGCAGGGACACATGACACCAACCTCCCCATGCCTTGAAGCTCTTCTTCATGGATAACATCATCAGCCTTTTATTTTCCCTTTCCCTCTGGCACCTCTCATTTCACCTTGGAGAAGGCAGCTCCATGCAAAGTCACTGTCAGGAGCTGCCTTGACTTTAGTTTTAGTCCTTGGCCAAATCCCCATGGTAGTTCATAGAATCCTAGGATGGTTTGGGTTAGAAGGGACCTTAAAGCCCATCCAGTTCCAAAACTTCTGCCATGGGCAGGGACAACTCCCACTGGATCAGGCTGCTCAAAGCACCATCCAACCTGGCCTTGAACACCTCCAGGGATGGGGCAGCCACAGCTTCCCTGGGCAACCTGGGCCAGGGCCTCCCCACCCTCATTGTGAAGAATTTTTCCCTGATGTCTAATATAAATCTTCCCCCCTCCAATTTAAAGCTGTTCGCATGTCCCTTTCAGAGCTAAGCTGTGTGAGAAGGAGTCTGATGAGTTTGGCCCTTCTGCTAGCTCAGATCCTCCATCATCCCATGGGGTGGGAAGAGGAGCTTTCATCTTCCACACTGATTTTATCTTCCCTTCCCAACCCTGCTGGAGGACCCCAAGGGTTCAGGCTGTGCCACTCCAAAGAGCTTCTGGAGATGGGGGGAGCCAGGGGGCAAAAAGGGGACTGAGGAGAGACCTTGTCACTGTCTACAACTGCCTGAAAGGAGGTTGTAGTGAAGTGGGTTTTGGTCTCTTCTCCCATGTGACAGGTAATCAGAGGAGAGGGAATGGCCGCAAGCTGTGCCAGGGAAGGTTCAAAATGGACATTAGGAAAAATTTCTTCACAGAAAGGGTTTTCAGACACTGGTAGAGGCTGCCCAGGCTGAGTCACCGTCCCTGGAGGGAGGGGATTCTGCCCCTCTGTTCCTCTCTTGTGAGACGTCATCTGGAGTATTGTGTCCAGTTCTAGAATCGTCAGCAAAAGAATGAGATGAAGCTGTTGGAATGGGTCCAGAGCAGAGCTACAAAGATGATTCAAGGGCTGGAGCAACTCCCATAGGAGGACAGGCTGAGTGAGTTGGGCTTGTTCAGCCTGGAGAAGAGAAGGCTGTGAGGAGATCTTATAG
>WAAB01000564.1:27016-43604 GCA_013389865.1 Piaya cayana
AGGTTGTGGAGAGGAGGGAGCTGGGCTCTTGTCCCAAGTGACAGGGGACAGGACAAGAAGGAATGACCTCAAGCTCCACCAGGGAAGGTTTAGGCTGAACATTAGGAAAACATTTTTCACGGGAAGGGTCATTGGGCATTGGCAGAGGCTGCCCAGGGAGGTGGTTGACTCACCTTCCCTGGAGGTGCTTAAGGGATGGGTGGACAAGGTGCTGAGGGACATGGTTTAGAGATTGATGGGAATGGTTGGACTCTATGATCAGGTGGGTCTCTTCCAACCTGGTGCTTCTGTGCTTCTGTTATTCTGTAACTGGATGGGGTTGCAGCTGGATGGGCTTTAAGGTCCCTTCCAACCCTTCTGTGGTTCCTCCCCAGCCAAGGGCACGGCCTGACCCGTGGGAGCCCTGTCCTGGGGGGTGGCGAGGGAAGAGTTAAAGGCGAAGCGAGCAGATCCTCCCTCCATCCTCCCCTTCCTCGCTGTTAGGCTGCTGCTTTGACAGGGGGTGGGGTCGGGGCTGGCCGCCGTTTGCCGCAAGAAGGGGGGGGAAACGTGGCTGCGAGTGAGTGTGTGAGTGTGTGTGTGTGTGTGTGTATGTGTGTGTGTATGTGTGTGTGTGTCTTGGGTGACACAGGGGACAGAATGAGATGAGACCCCTCGGAGCCGAGCAGCCCCCCGGCTGCGCAGCCACAGCCTCCTGATTGCCAACCCGGCTCCCTCGCTCGCCCACTTGCCCCGGAGCATCCCTGCCAAGAGTAAGGCTTGGGGTGGGGAGGGACTGGGAACAACTGGGAAGCCGCACTGGGAGGGTTGGGGGGTGTGATAGGATGGGGAGGGGTCAAGGATGGGGGGGGTCCTTGGAGAGTGGGATGCGCAGGGAGCAAAATTTGGGGGGTTTGGGGGGGGCGACACACCTGGTGCTGGAGCTTCGCTCGCCTGAACCACCCACCCAGAGAGGGTTTGGAGGGGAGGGAGAGAGAGAGGGAGGGAGAGGAAGATTTTGGAGGATGGGGCTGCCAGCCCCGATTGCTGGTGTAGAAGGAGGAGAGGGAGGTTTGTTTCGTGCCTAAAGTCGCAGCTGCCTGGATTTGGCCCCGCGGGGCTGGTTTGGAGATGACAGCACCCAAAAATAGAGTGCGAGGCAGGGAGGGGATGGAGGGTGGGGGGGAGAGACCTGTTTGCCAGTGCCCAGCAGGATCAGGTTATCCCCCCCCACACACACACACACCTCCCGCCGCCTCTTCCTCAGCTTCTTGCATTTATTTCTTTATTTCTTTTTAGCAGTGATGTCAGGGAGGGGAGCTGGGGAGGGAGGGAGGTTGGATTCAAGCGAAGGAGGTTGCTGGCGGCCGAGTGATTAACGTGCAGTTGCTGGGAATTATGTCATCTGCTTCGGTGCTGGGTGGCCCTCGCCCAGCAGCGGCAACGAAGGAGGGAAGGGAGGACGTGGTGGGGGGGACGTCATGACACGGGGGTCCCCACTTGGGACTTCTCACAAGGGAGCGTCGGTGCCTCCTTGGCTTTGCAAGGACGTGGGCATCAAGCGTTGCCCCCAACCCATTGCAACCCCCAAGCCATGGGTGCAACCACCAAGCCATGGGTGCAACCACCAAGCCATGGGTGCAACCCCCAAGCCATTGGTGCAAACCCCAAGCCATGGGTGCAACCCCCAAGCCCTGGGTGCAAACCAAGTGTCCTTTGTTCCCCAGGGTGCCCAAGCCCCCAGGTTCCATCCCTATGCAGGACAGGAGCAAGTTGCTGCTCTTCCCGATGCCTCGTGCTGCACGCAGGGTTTGGAGCAGCCACAGAGGGGATGGTGAGGAAGGAAGGATGAAGGCAGGCACCCCCCTGCCAGCTCCCCGGGAGAGAGCAGGGCTGGAGGTGCTGTGCTGCAGCAGAGACCCCCACCTGGAGATGCGAGTGTGCCCCAAAGGGGAGGGCAGGGACCCCCTCTGCCACCCCCATCCGCCGCGCAGAGCCAAGGCGAGAGCCTGGGGACCTGTGGCTGCGAGGAGCACCCCAGGCTGGCCGGTTCCTCCGCTCCACTGGAGAGCATCGGGCTGCTGGATGCTCCACAGCCCCCTGAGCATCCACCTGGACACCCCCTACCTCTTCCCTGCACGCCTGGGGAGGTGGGGAAGGAGGGCAAGGCCTGCCAGCTGAGCCAGGCGTGGGTCCCCGCTGCGTATCAACACCTGCTTCCCTCCTCTCTGGACCCCGTGCAGCCCCACTGCAGCCTCCTGCAGCCCCATAGCAGTCCCACTGAAGCCCTGTGCAACCCCACTGCAGCCTCCTGCAGCCCCATAGCAGTCCCACTGAAGCCCTGTGCAGCCCCATGCAGCTTCATGCAGCCCCACTGCAGCCCCACTGCAGCCCCATTGAAGCCCCACACATCCCCATGCAGCCCCACACTGCCCTATGCAGCCCCATGCAGCCCTACTGCAGACCCATGCAGCCCCATTGCAGCCCTTTGCAGCCCCACACAGCCCCACTGCAGCCCCATTGAAGCCCCATGCAGCTTCATGCCGCCCCTGTGCAGACCCCTGCAGCTGTGTGCAGCCCCACTGCAGCCCCACACAGCCCCATGCAGCCCCACACTTCCCTATGCAGCCCTGTGCAGCCCCATTGCAGCCCCACACAGCCCCATGCAGCCCCACACCGCCCTATGCAGCCCTGTGCAGCCCCATTGCAACCCCACACAGCCCCATGCAGCTCCGTGCAGCCCCGTGCAGCCTCGTGCACGGCAGCAGAGGGTCAGGCAGGGCGAGAGGCAGGCAAATGCCAGCAGGAGGGCTGCAGGGAGATGTGGAGCGAAGGCAGACGAGATGGGCAGATGCTGGAGCAGGGGCACGCTGGTATTTTTCTGCCCCACCTCACGGTATGGGGTGGGGTGTGGGGGGGGCAACATCTGCTTTAATTCAATCTGGGAGCCAGCGGGTGTGATTCAAGCCAGGGGATGCTGTTTGCCCTGCAGCATAACCTTTGGCAACTCCCAGAGCTCCTCCGTGTTCTGCTTTCAACACCCTCCAGCCCATCCTTCATCCGCAAACCCGCTCGGGCAGCCGCTGATGCCAGCGGGCGAGCCCTCCAGGGAGGCGCTGGCATTAAAAAGAGGTTGCAGGATCTCCAAACGCCCCCGGTTTCCAGCAGCAAAGGGTGGGAGGCTTCTCTCCATCACGTGCGACACATTCGCCAGTCCCCTTCTCCACGCAGGGAACCGTGCGCCGTGCAGTTTGTTTATGTGTGGCCCTGGTTGGAGCGGCGATGTGCCGTGGCTAAATATAGCACGGGATGCTGTCATCCGAGTTCAGCCTGGCTGGGGAATTTCTTCCCTGCAAAGGTTGGGAGGCGAACGGGCTGCAAACAGGCGTGGAAATGTCAGAGAGGTGGGATTCCCTGGTTATGCTGGTTGGGCTCCTGCATGGCAGCCAGGCACCTTGTCCTGAGCGTTGGCTTTGTGATGGCAACGGGGCAGAGGGGGAATTTGTGGAGGGGCTGACATTTCATACAATTATAGAACGGTTTGGGTTGGAAGAGACCTTAAAGCCCATCCAGTTCCAAGCCTCTGCCACAGGCAGGGACACCTCCCACTGGATCAGGCTGCTCCAAGCCCCATCCAACCTGGCCTGGAACACCTCCAGGGATGGGGCAGCCACAGGTCCCCTGGGCAACCTGGGACAATGTCTCACCACTGTCATCATCAAGAATTTCTTCCTAATGTCTAATCTAAATCTTCCCTCTCCCAATTTAAAACCATTCTCCCTCGTCCTGTCTCTCCAGGACCTTGTAAAAAGTCCCTCCCCAGCCTTCCTGAAGCCCCTTCAGGTACTGGGAGGCTGCCTTAAGGTCTCCTCAGAGCCTTCTCTTCTCCAGGCTGAACAACCCCAACTCTCTCAGCCTGTCCTCAGAGCAGAGGTTCTTTAGCCCTCGCATCATCTTTGTGGCCTCCTCTAGACCCGTTCCAACAGTTCCATCTCCTTTCTATGTTGGGGAATCCAGAACTGGACCCAGGACTTTAGATGGGGTCTCACAAGAGGAGAATAGAAGGTGAGAATCCCCTCCCTCGCCCTCCTGACCACACTCCTTTTTATGCAGCCCAGGACAGGGTTGGCCTTGTGGACTGCAGGAGCACATTTAGGCTAGAGATTAGGAGGAAGTTTTTCATGGAAAGGGTCATTAGGCATTGGAATAAGCTGCCCAGGGAGGGCGTTGATTCACCTTCCCTGGAGGTGTTTAAGGCACGAGTAGACGAGGTCCTTAGGGACATGGTTTAGTGTTTGATAGGAATGGTTGGACTCGATGATCGACTGGGTCTCTTCCAACTTGGTGATTCTGATTCTATGATTTCTGGCCCAAATCTCCTCTGTTGTGTCTCTGCCGCAGGGCTGGGCATTTAAAACGAGGTGCAGCAGCGTGTGTGGCTGCATGGACTCCACACAAGTATCCGGGTCACCCCTCCTTGAGCTTGTTTTTGCTGGGTCACTGGGCTGACATCCTAAGGGATCAACCTCCAACCTCCAGATCCAAAATGATGTAAAAGGGCACCCAGAAGTCCAGCATCTGGTTGTGGGAGACTAGATATATGGGCGAGAACAACAGCTTATCCTGATGGAGGTGGGACTGGGAGAGCCCCCAGCCTCCTCAGGGGCTCCGCAATCAACCCTGGGCTCCCGCTGCAGCATCCATCTCAAGGGTTATGGAGCACAACAAGGGCATCCCTTGATCACCCGTTCTCCCCCGGAGGAGGAGAGCAGGTCTCCTGCTTTGCAAAAACCAGGCAGATGGAGAGGCTGGCTTCCAAATTCACAGTGAAAAGCACGTTGCAGCAGCAGTCAGAGGCATTGCTTGTATGCTAACTCAGTCTGGAGCAGGAATCTGGATAAATCAGGCTGCAAAAAAAAAGTTTCTAAAGGGAATAATGTCCCAACAGGGAAGTTCAGGAGTTAAGAGGGTGTTGCTGGATTTGTCATGAGGCTTAAAATTTGATTTATTGTGAAGTGGAACCGAGCACACGAAGGAAATCCCAGCCATGCCCAGGGCTGTCAGAGAAATCCAGCAAACAAAGGGTGAAATGAGAAGATCTCTCATTTCCCTTCGCTAAGGATCTTTCCCCATTAGTCATTCTTGTCACAGGAGCTGGCAAACACTCTTATTATTTGAGGGATCTGAAATGGAGGCACGTGTCCAGGAGCCCAGACATCCCTACCCCACGGACTGGGGGCAGCAGGCAGGGACCCCCCCATCCCCTCCAGCTCATCCACACTTCTCCTCCATGGATAAAACCTTTATACCACATGTTGGGTCGCTGCATGATTCCTTTTGTTGTTCTTCCCACAACCTGGGAGTCCTTCCCTTGCTGGACATGCTGGCACCAGGAGCCACGAGTAGGTTGTGATGTTCCATCCTAGAGGTGGTTGTGGTCCAAGCACTCTGAGACCCTGTAACAAGCCAGGTGGTTCATGGCAGGGAGCGATGTGCTCCTAAAACTCAGCTCTCCAATTACCTCATGGCCCCAGGCACCCTCATGAAGGGAAAGAATCAGGTGGATACCCCTCCATTTTTGGAAGCCAGGGGCTGGACTTCTCCCTTTTCCCATTTTTCCTGTGGGAATGAGTCTTAGTAGGAGAGTGGGCAGGAAGGACATCTGCAGCCAACTCAGTGGTTGTCCCAGATGCAGCAATGGTTCTGGAGTGTGTCCAGAGAGAGCGACAAGGCTGGTGAAGGGGCTGGAGAACAGGCCTTATGAGGAATGGCTGAGAGAGCTGGAGGTGTTTAGCCTGGAGAAGAGGAGGCTGAGGGGAGACCTCATTGCTCTCTCCAACTACCTGAAAGGAGGTTGTGGAGAGGAGGGAGCTGGGCTCTTCTCCCAAGTGACAGGGGACAGGACAAGAGGAAATGGCCTCAAGCTGTGCCAGGGGAGATTTAGGCTAGAGATTAGGAGGAAGTTTTTCACGGAAAGGGTCATTGGGCATTGGAATATGCTGCCCAGGGAGGTGGTTGATTCGCCTTCCCTGGAGGTGTTTAAGGCACGAGTATACGAGGTGCTGAGGGACATGGTTTAGTGTTTGATAGGAATGGTTGGACTCGATGATCCGATGGGTCTCTTCCAACCTGGTGATTCTGTGATTCTATGATTCTAATGAGCTGGAGGAGACCAGGCAGTGAGAGTGCAACTAGACTGAGATTCACATGCAAGAAGGTCCACTTAGCTCCTTAAACAGCAAGTAAAGCAACCACAAGCATTAAAGAAGCCATCAGGAATGAGGAAGATGGCTTACGCCTTAATAATCCAGGGCTGGCTGGAGCCAAAAGGTCTCCTGGCAGAGGGAGTTGAAAGTCCCCTTGACCCAGTGAAGATGCTGCAGAAGCCTCATCTCATCAGATACGCTGCAAGGTTTGTAACCAGGTTCCCAGTGATCTTAGCTAAGTTTCCACCTCATAAATCTGCTTTTGCTATGGATGTGTGGATCCTACTAGTTTTATCTGACTCCTGAGCCAGAAGGATGGATTTCATCTGAGCTTTGCTGGAGTTTGACACAAGATGAGACCCAGTGGCCAGGCCTCTACCTTCCCTCTCCTCCCCACTGGCTGGCACCTTCCTTCTTATGTGTGTGCATTGAGTTTTGGGGTGGTCACAGAGGCTGGAAACAGGCTGCCCAGGGAGGTGGTTGAGTCACCATCTCTGGAAGGATTTGAAAGACAGGTAGATGAGGTAGCCACCATGGCTACATCTACGGCAGCCTGGGCTGCTTCAGACAGTTGGTAGTTATGGGATTTATTCAATGGTCTGAGCTTCCCCTTTTGCTTCATGATTTTTCCTGGTTAATTTTTGAGCCGAGTGCCCTTTAGCATCCTCTGATACCCTCAGCGTTTCCATCACCCACCCAACAGTCACCTCCTGCCTTTTGGTCCTCAGCTGGTCCTGGTGGGTGCTGCTGGAATCTGAATCTTGTGGAAGTTGTTCCTGCCCGTAGCAGGGGGGATGGAATTAGATGATCTTTACAGTCCCTTCCAACTCAAACCATTCTATGATTCCATGATTGATCGATGCAAAATGAACTCACACACCTCGTCCTCACACAGGACCAGCAGTATGGGGACACACAACCCTCTCCTTTGCGGTCAAGATTCTGGTCCCAGGTCAGCAAAATGCTCCAGGTTTAGTCAGATTGAACAGAGCCTGTTCTCTTTGTAGGAAGCTCAGAAGAAAGAAGATAATATTGTTAACACCTGTCAGTCATCACATGAACAGCCTCACAAATATTTATCAGCTGGAGAAATACATCGGCTCAGAAGTTGCCAAGTAACATAACAAGAGGCACTTTTAAATAAATACGTGTGCGTCTGCAGGTGATGAATTAGCCAAATCCTTTGGTATGTGGCCTAAAGACATGTTTTGCTCTGGAAGGCCAGCACCAGTAATGATAATAACGATCTCAGCCAGGAAAAAGAACCTATGATAAGCAATTTCTGACTGTGTCCAGCATGCAGTGAATCCCAGGGGAAGTGGTTCCCTGCTGGGAGCTCTGCAAGCAGAGCAGTGCCCGCTGGATCCATATCTGCCAGTGAGAAATCGAGAAGGAGGATGGGATATGGTTTGAATTTTGCAGGAGAGGTGAGAGAAAGCCCAGTGCACTTGTTTGGTTTCACCCCACACTTATGTGCTATACCAGGGGTTCGTGTTTCCCTGTCGCTAAATCATAGAATCATAGAAGCACCAGGTTTGAAAGGGACTGAGGGACGTGGTTTAGTGATTGATAGGAATGGTCGGACTCGATGATCCAGTGGGTCTTTTCCAACCTGGTGATTCTATGATTCTATGAAAATACTTCTTTGATCTTCAAGTCCAACCATTCCTATATGCCACTAAACCATGTCCCTGAGCACCTCACCTACCCATCTTTTAAATACCTCCAGGATTAATCCTTGCTGTGAGGCCAGTTTGCAAGTTTGGGGATGTTATTAGGGGAATAAGTGCTGCCAGAGCAGATAAGGTGGATTTGCAGAGTCATGAAACTGGTGGGCAAAGTCAACTGGGTGAGCCATCCCCAGCTGCATGGTTTTGGGGAGGATGGATGCTGCCCATCCTTGCCCAGGGAAAGGGGTGCAACACCTCCTTCCCTGAAGGTGTTTAAGGCATGCGTGGATGATGTGCTGAGGGACATGGTTTAGTGTTTGATAGGAATGGTTGGACTCAATGATCCGTTGGGTCACATCCAATCTGGTGATTCTATGATTCTGTGATTCTAAGAAGAGACAGGGTGGCCGAAGTGATGGTGGTGAATGTTGCCCAGAGACGTTGTAGATGCCTCATCCCTGGAATATGCAAGGATAGGAGCTCCTCCCTAAGCTCATGGCCATCACAGTGCCCCGCAGACACACTCCAGAGATGATGAACAAGGGGAGGTCAAAGCTTTTATTAGCCCAGCTGCCAGAGCTGGGAAAAAACAGACCCGCTTTCAGGCACAGGAGCTCATCTCCTTGTCTCTGCTTTCTAATTATATCAGTTGATCTAGTACAAGCTTGTTCTGCTCCCCGTGGACCTTCATTACATCCCTAGCTCTGCCCTTCGCAAGCACTTGGAGTAGCAGCCAAGACATCCCATCTGCAATGCTGAGTATGGAAGAACCGGCTGTCCCGTCTCAGACGTTGACCTGCAGTGGGGACCTCTGCCTCCAGCTCAGCAAGGAATTGCAAGGAGACAGGGAACAGGGGCTTGTTGGTCTTAGTTTTGGCCAGACTGAGCATCTTATCCTGCTCTTTTCCACCCAAGGTGATTGCTCCCAGCAGTGGGGTGGAAAGCCAGGGTGGAGTGTCCCTGTTATGGCTTCTCAGGGCAGCTCAGAGAGGACAGGATGGAAAGAAAAGGATGAAAACATCCCGAAAACCATCAGGGATGCTGCATTGAGATGGGCAGAGCTGCACCCCCCTGTCCTGCACACAGAGCAGCTTCCCTGCTCCCACTGCTCACCTCCCCAAGTCACCACACTGTGATCTCTCTCTCCCACCTCTGGAAAAGACGAGGACCTGCTCCTGGCTCAGATTTCTCCCTCTTCAAATAAATACNGGACTGGTTTTAGCAGCGTTGAATCCCAGGTGGAAAGTTTGTTCTCTGTTTTGTGCTCTGCTGCTGGCATTTTGAATCACAGAATCGCTAGGTTGGAAAAGACCTTTGAGATCATTGAGTCCAACTGTACCTGTCCACTACTAAATCACATTCCTAAGCACTCCATCATTTCGTGTAGCCCCTGACGTGTTCCTTAACCCTTCAGACCTCTATTTCCCTCTGCTGGGCTGTATTTCAGTCCCTCATGCCCAACGCTAACAGTAAGGGGTTTTACTGAGTGGGAACTGAATTAGGGAATATTGATTTTTCTCTGGAATGGGGTAACAGTTTCAAGCTGAAAGAGGAGACACTGAGATGAGATTTTAGGAAGAAATGTTCTCCTGTGAGGGTGAAGAGGCCCTGGCACAGGTTGCCCAGGGAAGTCGTGGCTGCCCCATCCCTGGAGGTGTTCAAGGCCAGGTTGGATGGGGCTTTGAGCAACCTGATGCAGTGGGAGGTGTCCCCACTCATGGCAGGAGGGCTGGAACTGGATGGGCTTTAAGGTCCCTTCCAACCCAAACCATTCAATGATTCTATGATTTTAAAAACTAATCTTGTGGTTAAGGCAGTAAATGTGTGACCCACACATGTTTGGGGCAGGTAACCCCCCCCTCCACAGGTAACAACCTGAGCCCGAACAAACTCATCTCGCTTGTGACCTGTTGCTTGGGGGGGTTGTGCAGCACCACTGCACCAGCCAAACCAGCCCACAGCCTGTTGACATTCCTCAGCGCCATCCAAGGGCTTTGTCTTTCCCCTCCATGCTCTCAGGGGCCCAAATTAGCTTTTAATAATAATAACACACACACACAAAAAAAAATTCCTGGGCAAACAATCCAGTCCAGGCACCCGCCGGGACTGCAAACACTCCCGAGGGGCACCAGGTGTGGTGCATTCCTGATAGCTGGAAAAGAAAGGAGGGATTATTTTCCTTTCCTTGCAGTGTGTTGCGTGAGCAGCTGCTGGATTGTGCCCAGCGTTGCAGGAGGTGGGTACGTGGCTCTGGGAAGAGGTCCCTCAGCCAAGGTGTGAGCAAAGCCTCCCGCTCCAGAGGTGGTTAATGGTGGTGTTTCTTGCTTAAATACATTTCCTTCTGTTGGAGGTGCGGGGTTTCGAGTGATAAAAGGGGTCTGTTTAGTTTAAAAACAAGTCTTCACCAGTCACCCGAGCAACCCCTGAGCAGCCTCCCCAGGCTGCGAATAGCCGCATCGCCCGTGCTGTTGTCTCAGCATCAGGTTGTGTGGATACATCCATCACCTGGAGGTTGTTCCTTGAAGCTGGAAAACTTAATCATTCCTTCTTTAATTAACTTTCTCATCCATTTGTTGATGTCTTTTCTCCTCCTTCTGAGTAGAGAAGTCGAGGATGGGTTGGGAGAACAGTGCTTTTCACCTCAGCCCTGGCTTCAGTCAGGACAGGAACTGGGGAAAAGCCTTTTACTCCTGTTCTCCACCTTTGACGTGGGGGTAAAAAAAACGATTTAGCACCCCTCCAGCGTTTCACAGATAGGCAGAGATTTGGGCTGCTGGATAACGCTTCTCTTGGCCAGCTGCTGCGATAAAACCAGGGCATCTGCCAGCTCCAGAGCTGGGCAGCAAAACTCCCTGCCAGAAAGTCCAGCGCAAGATTAGAGGACACAGCCCTCTCCTCTCAGGGAGAGCGCACAGGAGATAACAGCAGCCCCCCCACCCCAGCACATCCCAGCAGGGGCTGTGTCTCTGTTTCATGCCCTGCCACTGGAATGAGAATCTCTTCATTTCCTTTGGACACTTATCCTCTGAGGATCTTGATCCCGGGGGCGAGCGACACAAACACCCTTTAAATCCATCACAGCAGGCTTAGGGGAGGATTAGCCAATGCCTCTACAGGCTTTACGCTGGCCTCTGGCTCCGGGTTGGAGCTGGTCCCGGAGTCCCGCAGCCGACCCTGGTAGCCCCATCCAGCTTTCGGTTTGTATTTCCTGAAGAAAACAGGAAAAACAGAGCAAGCCTGGCTCTAATTCGTGTCGAGAGATCGTTGCATCCCAAGCAAGCCTGGGCTGAGAAATGACTTCAAAAAGCGGTGATCACTTTGAGTTGCAGAGCTGGTTCTTGTGCAGGTTGAGGATGTAGCAGGGACGTGGGTTGAAGATTGTGCCCTGTGGGCAGGGATTTGACCCTGGCATTGCCAAGGAGGGGAGAACCCCCCCCTGCTCCCCTCCTCTGGAGTGGTTCCCTACAGAGAAGCCTGGATATTTCCCCGATGAAGAACTGCTTTCTCCTTGTCATCTCAACCTGGCTGGTGGGCATCATCCCTTTCTATCATCCCCTTCCTATTTGCAAGCAATTACCTGATTGCTTCAGTTTTCAACACTTTTCCTCCTCAGTTTCTCTCAGTGATGCTTTTCATAGAATCATAGAATCACCAGGTTGGAAGAGACCCATCGGATCATCGAGTCTTTTCCCCCCTTACCTTCACTGCTGCCCACTGCATCCTCTCTAACTCTTCCTATTTCCCATCCCCAGGGGCTTTTCAGCTCCATCACCTCTCGCAGACCCTCCTGGTGTGGCTTTACTCCAGCACGGGCAGGCTTGTTTAATAGCTGTTGACACTGTAACTTCATTCCAATCGATCATGTTAGCTAATTAGCTGATTGCGGTAAATGGCATGAATTACCTCGGGGAATTTTGCCTCATCCTCCTCAGGGCACGGCAGTGGCCGGCGAGTCCCATGTGAGAGTGGGAATCACAGCAGTGAGATGCCTTCTTCTCCAATACCAGGTATCCCTGTGCCTTGTAGAGAAGCAGAGGAGTTAGCAGAAGGGAACCATCACCTAATACGATGATTTTTAATTCCCAGAGTGCTTCAGATGGACTAAAACTTCACATATATTCACACTAGCTACTATAGAGCCTAACATGGATTAAGGAGCCTGTTTATGGCAAGAAGTGATGAGTGGGTGTGACTCTTAGTTCTTCCTCAAAATGCAGCTGGAGGTCACTCAAATACTGGGCTAAAGATAAGCCAAATGATGTAGTTTTTCTCAGAGGGCACAATTCCATTGCAAAATTCACTGCCAGGGGATGTCACGGAGGACAAAACACCAGTAGATTGGCTGAGGAGGGACCAGAAGGTGTCGTGGAGAGTGAGTGCCCTCTGATGGCGTCAAATCCTTTGGGGGCTCCAAAGGCAGCCTCGGGCATGAGGTATCCTGAAAAGCTTTGTGGCAGGGAATCATAGAGTCATAGAATCATAGAATAACCAGGTTGGAAGAGACCCACCGGATCATCGAGTCCAACCATTCCCACCAATCTCTAAGCCATGTCCCTCAGCACCTCATCCACCCGCACCTTAAACACCTCCAGAGAAGGCGAGTCGACCACCTCCCTGGGCAGCCTGTTCCATTGCCAAATGACCCTTTCTGTGAAGAATTTTTTTCCTCTTCCTAATCCTTTTTGCTCTAAGTAGCAGCTGATCAGGGAGGATGAAGAAGGAGCTGATACAGGAGGACGTCCGTGAAGCCCAGCCAGAAACACTCCTTCCCCAGCCCCCTTGGCACCCAGTCAAGATCCGTCACTTCACCACTCCCAATCATATGCTTTAATGATAACTCATGTTCATTTCGTAACCAGAATAACCATGTTTCTACAAACAAGAGCACCTCACATGAGCAGATTTCCATCTGTGAAGCTGCCCGGGCCATCTAATACAGACTGATCCAAACGAAGCTGAACGAATCTGCAAAGTCCTGTTCCACATGAGCCATCTATTTATATTGACAGCTTCCCACACTCCATCCCTCTGGTTCCACATCGCTTTCTGCGGGGATAAGCTGCATCATAGAATCATAGAATTACCAAGTTGGAAGAGACCCATCGGATCATTGAGTCCAACCATTCCTATCAAACACTAAACCATGTCCCTCAGGACCTCGTCTACCTGTGCCTTAAACACCCCCAGGGAAGGCGAATCAACCACCTCCCTGGGCAGCCTGTTCCAATGCCTAATGACCCTTTCCGTAAAAAACTTCCTCCTAATGTCCAGCCTAAATCTCCCCTGGCGGAGCTTGAGGCCATTCCCTCTCATCCTGTCCCCTGTCACTTGGGAGAAGAACCCAGCTCCCTCCTCTCTACAACCTCCTCTCAAGTAGTTGTAGAGAGCAATGAGGTCTCCCCTCAGCCTCCTCTTCTCCAGGATAAGCACCCCCAGCTCTCTCAGCCGTTCCTCATAAGGCCTGTTCTCCAGCCCCTTCACCAGCTTCGTTGCTCTTCTCTGGACACTCTCCAGAGCCTCAACATCCTTCTTGTGGTGAGGGACCCAGAACTGCACACAGGATTCAAGGAGTGATCTCACCAGTGCTGAGCACAGAGGGAGAATAACCTCCCTGGACCTGCTGGTCCATTGCTCCAACTCTTCTTCTTTCCCTTTTCCCTGAATATCGCCCTGCAATTATCATCTTCCCAATCTTCTGGGATCGGAAAGAAATCCAAGGACTGGTGAGGGTGGTGAAGCGCTGGCCCAGGTTGCCCAGAGAAGTTGCGGGTGCCCCATTCCTGGAAATGTTCAAGGCCAGGCTGGATGGGGCTTTGAGCAACTTGATCCAGTGGGAGGTATCCCTGCATGTGGCAGGGGAATTGAAACTGGAGGATCTTCAACTTCCCTTCCAATGCAAACCATTCTATGATTCTGTGATTCTAGGATGAGCAGCAGCCCACACCACTCCCCACCCTGCTTCTAGGGGACCTTTGGGAGCAAATTAGCCCCAGCCTGCTATTTAAAAATGTTTATCCCTAGGCCATGCCATTTAGCGTTATTCTAGGTCACTAATGGACTAGAAAGCACTTCGTTGCCCCTGTGCCATATGAGAACATCAGCCTCCTATTGACAAAGCCAGAAGAGAAATTATTGAGCGTTTCTGCCTTTTCTCTGTTGTATCAGCAGTTTTCTGATCTCCAGCCTGGGGACAGGGAAAGCTGCTGCAGCTCAGTTATTTCACTGCTCTTCGTTTTGCGAGATTAAATCAGAAGTCAA
Organism: Piaya cayana; assembly: GCA_013389865.1. Classification (NCBI taxonomy): domain Eukaryota; kingdom Metazoa; phylum Chordata; class Aves; order Cuculiformes; family Coccyzidae; genus Piaya; species Piaya cayana. The sequence goes on from WAAB01000564.1 coordinate 41,130, forward strand.
TTCCTCCCTGTTTTCCATGAAACTTCAGGAGAGAGCTCATATGGCCAGTTCTTGGGAAGGGAATTCATTCATTGCAAACTGTATTGCGGTGTAAATACTGTAACTTTTTTGAGCCAGAAGAGCAAGAAATTATTCTCCTCGTAGCCAGTGTTGGTTCTTCTGTGTTTTGAGTGAAGAAAAGGCAACCCAAATGGAACTGGGGTCTCCAAGACTCTTTGACTCTCTGCCAGTGCCACCTAAAAAAAAGGCCAAATTGTTAGCCAGACCTTTTATTCTTTGTTTCAAGAGGGTCAAATTATTAGCTTGGCATCCACTGGCTGAATAAACATCATAAACTGGTCTCAAACACACGTAATGTCATCACTCATTGCCAGCAACCCCAGCTGCAGAGCGCTGTCACCTCCCCATCTGTGTGGGTCCCCCCTCCTCTTATCATGTAGGGGATTCATAGGGGTTCCAAGGGTCGTGGTTGCTGCAGGTACCATCTCTGTAGCCAGGCTTGCAGGTGAGCATCACCTGAGGCTCCTGTTACCCTCTATAACCATAGAATCATAGAATCACCAGGTTGGAAGAGACCCACCAGATCATCGAGTCCAACCATCCCTATAAAAAAAAGAAACCCCAAACAAAAAAAAAATTCCATCTCTGAAGCTTCCTGAGCACTTGGCAGAGGTAGAAAGCAGGCACTTTTAGCGTGGGGGTTGGACTGGTTGATCTCCAGAGGTCCCTTCCAACCCCTCTCATTCTGTGTGATGCTAAGGGAGATCCTGGGTTTGCACTATTTATCTGTTGGTTGAATCTCCAAACATGCAAGAAGCAGTTGGACCCATCCATGAGGTCTCAGCAGCACAAGGAGCCCACTGGGACTTTGCAGTGACTTGTGCATTCTGCAGCAGAGTGGAGAAGACCCCTAGTAGCTCATAAAACAGACCAGGCCATGTATGAGCTGGCCAAGATGTAATTATAAGGCTTTTTTACCACTGTGGAGGAGTTTTGCTGGGGGAGCTGTCACTGAACAGCTTTGCGAAGGATGAGTGACACGCGTGGGGGTGGCTGTCTCGTTTGATCTAAAGGAGGAGTTGGGTGAGGACGTGGGACGGAGAGAGAAACAAAGGCAGAAAGCAACAGAGGTAGAAGGCGACGCTTTTCCTTGCTGAAGGTCTGCAGGGTTGGACACAATGCAAGTCCCTCCTCCCACTCCTACCCTGAAAAAGCCACATCCCAAAAGACATTCAATGCCACATTTGAATCCATTCAAAACACGTCAGGGTCAAACCCTTTTTGATGCAAGAAAGAAAATAAACCCAAAGACAAAAAGCTATTCTGGAGGAGGGGAGGGGAAGGAAGTGGCTCCCAAAATATCAGTGACAATCCTTCCTTGAATTCCAGCTGCAGCTGTGGGTTGGGTGTCTCTGCAGCAGCAGGACACCACAGGGCAGGAGATGTGAGCACATCCTTCTGCACCTACGTCTTGGTGGGAGACGTTCCCAATGATGGAACCGCAGAGCTTTGGGCAGGTTAGGTAAGGACCATGAGGAACTGGGTGCTGGAGAGGGAACAGCTCTTGGTGGGAAGGGCTGAGCGGGAGAGGATGGGCTTCTGCAGGGAGGACAGGGACTGGCACTAGAACTCACAAAGTTGTTTGCATCTGGCTTAAACACCGTTAAACACACATGGATCCTGATCTCCAAAATAATTTGGTTTATCTTCCCTGCATTTCTATTTCTTAACAGGAGTCACTAAGTGAGGCTTTTTGAGAAGGGTCCTTTGAGCCATTCCGATGCAAGGTTCTGGCACTCATGAAGAGATGGAGAACTTTGAGCTGGAGGAGAGAGTGGACTTGAAACCAGAGACAACTGAAATCCAATTTGGAGGAAATAGAGTGCAGGGGTAGGATGAGGGGTAATGATTTTAAGCTGAAAGAGAGACAATTTAGATGAGATCTTAGGAAGAAATGTTCTCTTGTGAGGGTGGTGAGGCACTGGCACTGATTGCCTAGAGAAGTGGTGGCTGCCCCATCCCTGGAGGTGTTCAAGGCCAGGTTGGAGGAGGCTTTGAGCAACCTGATCCAGTGGGAGGTGTCCCTGTCTTTGACAGGGAGGTTGGAACTGGGGGATCTTCAAGATCCCTTCCAGATGAACCATTCCTAGGAAGCACCACCCTGTGGGCCTGGCATCTATTCATCTTGTGGGTTTTTTGCCTACATCTAGTCTGGCACAGCCTCTGAAGAACCGTTGTTGTCCACATGGCATTGACGATGGCTGTTGGGCTGTGCCTCTGACTTCACTCCTCGCCTGAGGTGGCTGCACCACAAGCAAAGCGCTGCTGGGAAGCTGGCTAGGGGAGGAAGGAGAGGGGTTAAACACCCCAAGTGTCAGTGGTCTTAAAAATAGCCCGACTTTTCCTGCTCACATTGACTCACCCGTCACAGACCACAAATTCCTGAGACACGTCACGGGCTGTGGGGCAATCGCC